>JBBBDQ010001826.1:797500-912500 GCA_037127315.1 Ascarosepion bandense | reverse complement strand
GTAGACGTGTTACCCATTTTGGATATTTCTACTCTTGAAATTACTCACGCCTTGTCGTCTCGTTTATCTGGTAGTACTTTTTGTGAAGTTGTAAAGCCAGTTCAAAAACAGACGCTCTTCGCTGAACTTAGAAAGCAGCGTCTAATCGAGAACTGGAAGTCTCTTGATGTGGTCGTATGCTGCAGTGAGTTCAACATAGCAGATATACACCTTTCTGTAACAGATATAAGAAATTTCTTGGAATTGTTTCATGACATTATGTTATCATCATACTTCTTACCAAAACGGTAATAACTTTTTAAAACGTAGAAAAAACTTAGTTTATAAAAAAATCTTACTTTCACCATAATGTATCGAAATGTGACAACTCGATATGTGTGAAGATCTCAATGTTTTTATATTTTTCATAAAGTATGACCGCAAACCACATATTCGGAATTCCCTTCTGATTGCAGACTATTATTAAATCTATAATTTTTTCTAAATTCCGTAAAATAATTTTCTAATTTCAAATGCTCATCCTCAAGTCATGTGATGTTTATCATTTGTGATATATATTTTAATACCCGGATGTATATCATGGTATGTTCTAATATTTATAAAGCTTAAAGTGTTCAGTATTGAAATGCAACTCAAAGATATTTTTCTGCAGAATAGGAAAAATCTGATTTCGACTGTGTGAAGCTACCAAAGAATTACAATTTTCTCTTCATTTCAGTACAATATTTATGCTGTTTGACTTCATTAATTTGATTTACAATTTGTCAGATATATTGGTTTCTTATAGCGTTAAATATATATCTTATTTTCTTTTTTAATTTTATTGTATTATTCCTTTATAGATTCTTAGTCTTCTGCTTGTTTATTTCTAGTATCAATCTTTTCAAATAAGCAATTTAATCACACGCGAGGATTATTTTCCTTCTAGAGATTTAAAAAACTGTTGCACGTGTATCGTCTAAAGAGGATAAAATAAAATTTCGTCTCCTTTGTGGTCGAGATTTAAAGGGCATAAATTTGGATACTGTTTTATTACAGAATTCTAATCTTACGTTTTCATCAAATATTGCTTAGATATTATACCTAGAGACCAACTGTGATTTATATAAGTAGACCCAGGTTATTTTGTTGAATGGTGTTCTAAGTTTTGCCAAGAGAACTGTGAGATATGATTCAAAGAAATGTCTATAAAGCATTCACGCGCGATGATTTTACTCTTGCCCCAAGCAATGAGTAACTTCATGTTGCAAGTCAACGATATAAATTTATATATATATATATATATATATATATATATATATATATATATATAATATAATATTTATTAATAAATCATAACATTGATATGTTATAATATCACTACAAAAGTAGCTATTTTGTTTCGACACTTTTTTTGTCCTATCAAGTGATGTGGTTATTTCAAAATGAATGGCTTTAAAAGGTATATATATATATATATATATATATATATATATATATATATATATATATATATACAGAAAAAATAGATATTTATTTTATTATTGTTAGTTAAAAGTTGTTTTATTGGCTAAACAACTGAGTGTAATTTAAAAGGAAAATAAACCTAGATTGATTGGGAAACCCAAAACAGCAAAATGGGAAACATGTTCGCTTCCCGTAGGAGGATACAGGCACTTTCTTTAAATTTTCTCCTGTTCACTGGACGGTAGACGAAATAAATTATTCTGTCCAAATTTCTGCGTGATTTCAATGTATATCACCTAAAGAAGGTAGAAGCTTACAACTTGAAACGTTGTGAAAATAAAGCTGAAGAAAACAATTTTAAGTTTTTAGCAGCAGAAATTGAAATACTGTTTAAAATTTCAGTTTCTACTGCTATGCACGTATTCACTAAGAATAACATGTGAAGTATATATATATATATATATATATATATATATGTATGTATATATATATATGTATAACTTCAGATGATATTTTAGTGAATACACGTATTTACGCTCTTACACCCCGATTGAGTAATTTGGAGGAATGGTAGACTTTGAAATATATTAGCTACTCACGTATCTACGCATGATTCGATCAGTAATGAATTTGACCACTCTTGGCTACTGCCGTGTGTTTGCATTGTATATAAAATGTTAAAGTCCGGCTTCTCTACCGAGTGCCCATAGTTTAGAAGTAGAATCGCCGACTGATGTCAATTCGCTCGGGGTTCAATCCTGGCTAGAACCAATCGGATGTCTAATCGTACTGATGAGCTTTGATACTGTAAGACAGATCTGTCAACGGATGACTAATATACATATATAAAAAGTCACGTGAAGATCCCAACAGTTTTTACAATTTGAAGTTCTGTAATATTTATTTTTTAATAAAAGAATTCAGTACAAGAAGTATTGTAGTGTATAAAATTATATTTGTATTTTTAATTAATAAACAAATTTAGTTATATCATTATATATATTCTCATATATATATATATATATATGAGAGAGAGAATAATAAGAATAATTCAAAATATTTTATCTAATTAATAAAATATATTAAATAAAGAGAAATAGAGTGTTCAATGGATAGTATCAACAGCAATATGAAATACTAAGATTAAAACTCGACACATAATTAAACGGTTATAAAATCAGAATTTATTTCGTTAATTGGAAAAATTAGAATATGCTTCTTTCAGACCGTGAAAAATTCACGTATCCGAGTATGCTTGTATGTTAGACCAGCAACTAATCTTTGTTGCATATTCATATTCAGGCACGGGTGTATTTGTTCAAACCACACAGACCCAACCTGTGGTTTCTACTGCAATTGTACTGCTCGGAATTAGTTACAATTTCTGTGAGAAAGCGCATTATCAGACATTATCAACAGTGCTGAAAATCGATTGTACGCTCAAAAGCTCAAACATGATTAATTGCAGGTTTATATCTACCCAGGTTCACCCAGAAGGCTTGAGTCAACCCTTGTTATTGTATTCTAACCGCTTAACACACGTAGGAATTGTCTCTAAATCAAAAATTTACTTTCATGACAAATTTACCGAAGTGCGATTTAAACCCTGGTGTAATGGCAGAGATAGTAACTTTACAACCAGTTGATTATATATATATATACATGTATAAATCTGTTATGCAATTGAAAAATAAAAATACATTGCGGCACGGTAATTTCTATGCTTCCAGATTTCTATCTCGTCATCAAGCTATGTTAAATATTAGTTGTGAAAATTGCCTGATGATGAGTTAGAAATCTGGAAACATAGAAATTTCCGTGCCGCAATTGTTTTTTAATTATATGACAAATTTAATTATATAATTATATTATGCTATACAATATTCTTTGTATTGAGCACTTTAAAAAAAAAACAAGTAAATACCAGAAAACTCAAAATCGTAAAGTCTTGGATCCTCTTTACGTGGATATATATATATATATATATATATATATATATATATATATAGTCATCCGCAGACAGATCTGTTTCGCTGTATCACAGCTCATCAGTACGGTTAGGCCCCGATTGCATTTTATCCAGGATTGAAACCCGACCGAATTGGGGTCAGTCGACGATTCTTTTTTTTTTTTTTTAATCATATCACCGCAAGCATGGCGAACACGCCACTGATGCGCAGGGGGCTACGTAAGAGTGAAAAGATTGGAAAAGAGAAAACCGAAAACCACATCCTAAACAGGAAACAAGGGATGAGCCTCATCGCCTGTTCAATAGACGTGGGTGGAGTGTGAATTCTACCTCTGGGCTATGGGCGTTCGGTAGAAGGAGGCAGACTTTTTAGCGTGTATATTGCCATTATGCCCGCCCAATAGCCATAATGCTCTAATCCATTACTGAATGAGCGATATATATATATATATATATATATATATATATATATATATATATATATATATATATATATATCTTTGGAATGCATAAAACTGTCAATAAAACATTATACAAATTCTATGCTACTTTGCCAGATTTTAAAATTAAACTTTCTAACTAATGTTTTTATTTAGAGTCTGGTAATATACAACTGCGTTGAGTACAAATTGGACATCATTCAAGTAATCTTTTGCTATATTTGTTATTGTTTCTCCTTTCTAAGAGTTCTTCATACTTCCATTTTGTCTTTTAATTAATTGTATGTCATCTTTTATCTTGTTCTCTTCTTTGACCTTTTTCTCATTCTAAGACATATCCATAGCATAACCTTTTAATTTGGTGTTTGTAAATTTTATAGACATGTGTTTTGTTTATGTTTAAGACATTTTCTTTATTTCGATATTTTGTAGCGAACGCCATTGTTGCAATTATATTATTTTTCATAATCGTCTCAACCCGAGCAAGTCAGTACTGCCACTGGTGCGCACGGGATTACATAATAAGAGAGTAAAAAGAGAGGAAAACGCTAACATTTGTGTCGGAGAAAGGATAAAAGAATGACGAGGACATTGGTTTGAAGAAAGCTGCGTGATATTATTATCTAAAATGAAAAGACGGCTGAGGTCAAGGCAATAAGAGATGCCGGTTGATGTTTCATTTAAACTCTCGGAGACTCTAGCTATCAGTGAAACAAGAATACAGAAGGGAGTGCCACAGGCCATGAAGTGCGATGAAAGAAGCTGTTGTGTTTACACTTGCTTGTTTTCGCAGTGAAAGATTGGGAGTTTGCTGATAGTCTCGTAGCTCGAGGAAATTCACTCGGAGTTGGATACCAAGAAGCTAAGTGAAAGTATATATATATATATATATATATATATATATATATATATATATATATATAATTATCTCAAACTGTTGACTATTTATGCTATAATCAGTCAGTTAAGTGAAATATGTGATACACACTTGAGCGATCATGTCTCGACAGAGATATGACTGACTGGGCAGAAGATTTTCCCGCAGTAGGTTGTTATTACTTTCTGCGGTAGACTGGTTGCCAGCCAAGGCTATAGAACTCAATCTGTCCTGATATTTAACCCATAACTGGAGGGAAGAAACGGATTAATAACTTTCCCAAGGATATTTGTACGTATGTGAATGCAAAAATTCTTTACTGAAATTAAGTATTAGAAGCAAAAATAATAAAACCAAAAATAATAGAAACAGAAAATTAATTTGTTACACACCACTATTTAACTAAATATTTAATACTAAAGCAATAAATCCTTAACTTAGTTCAGAAACATTTCCAAAATAATATCCCAATTAGCAAAAGTTTAATAAACATGCACTGAAACTTGCTTATAGCTGCACTAATAATCTTGAAATGATTATAAAAACATAATAACATCCTAAACCAATATGACAAGATTAGCAATCAAAACCACCCTATGATAAATAACGATAATAATACTAATACTTGCAATTTTCGTAACACAGATAAATGTGCTCTGCGAAAAAGATGCTTCACAGTATATAGCATAAATACGATTTCCACCACAGAAAGTTCGGCTCTTATGAAACATTACATTAGTAGTACTAAAAACACTTTCAAGTTGCGAATGTACAAGTATAAGGTGTCTTTTCATAAACAAAAACAATTGTAACTCAAATACACTTTCTAAAAACTGTTGGCAATTAAAAGATGCAAAAAAAAATACCTACAAAAAATGAAAGTTATTAACAAAAGCTAGAACATGTAAATCGTTACAGGAATAATGTTTTTACTTACATGAGAAAAATCCAAATAATAAAAACCCCAAAACGCACTAATTAAACAAACGTAATGAAATAACTACTTACTGTTATTATAAAATAATTGACACTCTTATATATATATATATATATATATATATATATATATATATATATATATATATAATTATCTCAAAGTGTATACTATTATATGTCTCCGTCTCCAATACATATGTCACCGCCTGTCTCTCCTCAGTTCGGTTAGTTACCTATTCTTTCTTTACCGTTCTCCTTCCACTCCTGACTGCTCCCTACTAGATAGCATTGCTGACGACATAGATAAGGCTATTTCCTATCACCCATTCGCCCACATATTTGTATTCGGAGACCTCAGCGCCCATCATTCTGAGTAGCTTGAAAACGCTGTTACTGATCCAGCGGGCATTCACGCCATGAACTTCGCGATTTCCCAATCCCTTACGCAAGTGGTGTACTTCCCCACTCGCTTCCTAAGCACTCCCTCGGGTCATTCCTCATTACTAGATATATGTTTCACCTCTGCGCCTGATGCCTGTAAAGTCTCGCAGGTTTGCCCTCTCGGCAACTCCGACCACGCTGTTGTTTCTCTCAGTATTTCTTTCCACTCTCACTCCCCATAGGAGCCCCCTACCTATAGGACCTCTTACCTATACCAAAAAGCTGACTGGGATGTCTCTGCGACGTCCCTTGGAGAAGAGTGTTCGATCTATCAGTTGATGACTGTGCCTCTGAGGTCTCGTCATGGGTCAAAGCTGGAATGGATGCCTTTGACCACAGATTCTCATCCACCTCCACATTTGACTAATCTGGAGTACGCCCACCCGACTCCCCTATTAGAACTGAGGCCAAACTGCACGATGTATATATTACACCGACAGTAGTATCCCGAGTAATTTCAAAACTCGACCCCCATAAGGCGAGTGGAGACGATGGAATCCCGGTGATAGTCCTTAAGAGGTGTGCTCCTGAACTTTCCCCTGTCCTCTCTAAACTGTTTAACTACTGCCTTTCTGCTTCCTGCTTTCCTGCATGCTGGAAGTTCTCCTCAGTCGTTCCTGTATTTAAGAATTGTGGTGAACACTCGGACCCATCTAACTATCGCCCTATCAGTCTTCTACCGATATTCGGGAAAGTGTTCGAGGCCATAATCAATGCTGAAATAGTTCAACAGCTTACTGCCCACAAACTCTTCTCTGACAGGCAATATGGCTTCCGCTTTGCCAGGTCCACGGCCTACTTGCTAATAACCGTAACGGAGTACATGCTCCAGGCCCTTGATGAGTCTGACGAGGCTCGCGCCGTTGCTCTAGACATCTCCAAGGCTTTTGACAGGTTTTGGCACTCTGGCCTCCTATGCAAGCTACGGGGTTACGGATCGCCTGCTTGACCTAATCCAATCTTTCTTAAATAACCGCAAAATGAAGGTCGTTTTGAATGGGCATGCCTCTTCATCCTACAGCCCGAATGCTGGTGTCCCACAGGGCTCTATCTTGTGCCCGACGCTCTTCCTTATTTTCATCAACGACCTTCCAGATGAGATCAATTCCCAAATAGGCATCTACGCAGATGACACCACAATATACTCCCGCACCGGTCGTAGCGGACAGACATAATCTCGCTGCTGTCCTTGAACGGGATCTACACTCTGTGGTGAATTGGGGCAAGAAGTGGCTTGTCAAATTCAATGCGTCTAAGACCAAGCTGTTGTCTGTCAACCAACACATGCAACATTTCCTGCCTCCCATAAGCATGCTCCCTGAGAGCAATACACTAAGCCTCCTCGGCACTACCCTCTCCTCAGAATGGAACCACTATATCTAATCCATAGCTAAATATACTCCTAAGAAGTTTGGGTCACTATGTCGATCCAGGATGTTATTTTCGCCTGAATCCATCATGCATATATACAAGTCAACCATCCGTCCGTGCATGGAGTACTGCTGCCAGTTATGGTCAGGCGCCCCTGCCGTTCTCCTCAGTGTTCTCCACAGGCTCCAAAGGAGAGTCTGTAATGTGATACGTACTGATCTGGCGGCTCGACTGCAGCCACTTCCCCACCTTCGAAATATGGCCTTCCTTTGTCTGTTCTATAAATACTTTCATGGCTTCTGCTCGGACGAGCTTAAGTCACTGGTGCATCCTCAACTGATGTTTACTCGTGCAACCAGACTGGCAACTTGTTCAGTGTATGATGTATCATACGCTAATAGCCAGATTGCTCTAATTTATTACTGAACGAGCGATGCCTACGTGCTAGAATAGCTACTATTTTTTAAAAATCTACCTGTTGTATACCGATAAACAACAAACACGCATATATATAAAAATATGAGTTATATTTTTATTGATGACGATGAACCGTGTAGCCTAGGATACAGAGAGTTGAGGGAGCGCTCTTCTAAGGGTTGACGGGAGTGTTTCTCTTCACCGGCCGATCTCTGTCGGTGCTACTCTGGTCTGGTCTATCCGGACTGTCTTGAAATCCGTGCCCGAGGTCTTTTTATCTCCAAACCGGTACTTCCGATTTTTTGCCTCGCTTACGCACGCCCACGTAATTCTCAGAGACACCTGTTCTGTTTGCCTCTTGTAGCCATTTCCGCTACTGCCGGAAATAAGATCAAACAACCATCCGTTCCTTTCAACGGCCGGAAAACGCCCCCGCTTCCTCACTTCCTCGGGTGGGCCTAGATTGTTATATTACATACCATTCTGTCAGAGTGATCAATCAGGGTGTGAGAGCGTAAATAGCCATCCGCAAACAGATCTGTTTCGCTATATCACAGCTCATTAGTACGGTTAGATATCAGATTGCTCTTTAACCCAGGACTGGAACCCGACCGAATTGGCGTCAATCGGTGATTCTACCTCTGAGCTATGGGTGCTCGGCAGAAAAAGGCAAACTGTTTTTAGCTTATGATGTATCATAGGCCAATAGTCAGAGTGCTCTAATTCATTACTGAACGAGCGATCAATATATATATATATATATATATATATATATGTGTGTGTGTGTGTGTGTGTGTGTGTGCGCGTGTGTGTGTGTGTACGGAAAATTCCGAAGATTTCCGAAATAGATTAAAATCGAAATAACAACAGACATTTTTAATTTTTTTGTTTAAATTATTATTATTATTAAATGCTCGTATTTAGTAGATATTCTGATTTTTATTAAAAACAAAACTATTTCTATAACTTTACCGACAGGAATAAATTAAAAAAATGTTAGGAAAATATGTGCGAATGACACATATGTTCCTAAAAATTCTCTAAAAACTTTATCTTTATAAATATATTGTTTAATTAAAAAAATATATTGTTTAATTAAAAACAGAATATCTACTCAAATACGAAAACCTATTAAAAGTAATGTTCAAACCCATAAATATCACACACACACACACACACACACACACACACACATATATATATATATATATATATATATATATATATTGGTTTGAAAAATAAATCATAAATGTTATTTTTTTAATTTATCTAAAAGAAAGTACAGCAATTAATAATATTATCTCTATTGTTTTTATAACTTCGATTAATAAGATTTTCAGTGATTTGAGGATAGAAAATTCTCTGGCTTTACCCAAAGAATTTGTTAAATCTAGTCCTCATTATCATTATTGTATGATTCACCATGAAAAGCATTCCAAATCAATCGAAAGAGATAATTTGACAGTGCCTAGTCTGGAGTGTATAGACGATGAAGCGGGACTTCGTATTTGAGTTTTTTTAAATAGTGTTTATGTCATATTGGCGAAGTAAGGACGTATTCTTACGTATTGCAGAAACACGCCATTTCGTCTATTAGGGCATTTTTGCGGAATTGCTTCGTTGTGTCGGTACAATTGTTGTGTCGGTACAATTGTTGATCGTACATCTCTGAATTTAGTGTTTTGTTGGACTCAAGCAATGCGTAATAAATTTACCCTCCAGTCTCTCCATGCACAAAATATGGTCGTTCTTCGATGTATGCCATCTTTTGCTCGCGGAGCAAAAGGTGCTAAGTCTTTTGTTTCGTTGTTTAATAATGACGTAAAACCAGTATTTTTCATCGCCTGTGACAATGCGCAAAAAAAAGTGTTGAGCTATGTCGGGCGTGAAAAGTAGCGGCGATTGTGGAGCGTAGAGTTTAGATGTTTCCACTAAAATGTGTATGGAACCCAAGCGCCGAGGTTCTAAATCTTTTCCAATTCAGTGAATGCAGTTCTCCAAAGGTGTTGAACACAATTTTTCTACCTTACCAGATCTCTAGTCGTTTGACGTGGATTTTTGTGAAGTAGTTGATTCAATTATCAAACTCACTGGTTCATCTGTTATCCGTTCTTGAGGCCAAAAATTCCATTTCAGAGTTGCGAAAAACTGCAGTAATTTGAGTTATTGTTTCTTTTTCATACACAGCAGTAATCTCAGGAGCAGCCTCGGAAGCTTTAACATCTCAATTAAATGAAAAAACAAACTGTTCAAAATGCTCAGTTTTGTTCAATTGACATTTCATTTTAATTATCTGAAAATGCACAAATTAAATAAAATTAGCAAAAATACTATCTTGTAATGCAAAAGGTTTCAAATAACTTTTAACCAAAACATATTTTTCTGGGTACATTTTTTTATTCGAACGTAGTCGCTCGTGAATTTCTCCTCAACCAAATATATTGTTGAAAAATGTTTCTAGATGGCATTTGAACACGTTATTTACTTATGTTTTTTAATTGACTGAAATGAATGACATGTTTAATGCGGGATTATTCGTTTTCCAATCGAAGCAGTCTTCTAAGGTAGCTAGTCAATTCATGTTACATACGACTACTAAAACACTTACTACAAAAATATAATGAATTTACGTGAAGAAGATTTACAGATGTATAAAGACGTTTTTACAAAATATGTTTTAAATGAATACTTTCAAAAATATTTCATTTATTCGTAAATAGGTCCTGAAAGTTTCATTAAAATCCAACAATTATTTGATTTTTGCAAGAATTTTCAATCAATGTGTTAGTCACTGGAAAAAATCCCTGAGTTATGTAATATTTCTTTTTTCATATTAAAATTTTGTAAGAGTTTGATTACCCGCTAACTAAAATCAAACTAAGATTTTTAACAAAATTTTGAACCTGTTAGAAGATATTAAATTTTTTAAAAAATAAATAAAAATGCTTTGATCTTCCCTCTTAATCATAATAATATAAACAATTTGATGGAATGAGTTTGCTTTTTTTAAAGATGAGGACATTTTTATTCATACTATGCTGTTTTTTCAGTGATTTAGTGAAGGTACCCACCCCTCTCTCTTTCTCTCTCTTCCTCTCACCACCTTTCTCTCTCTCTCTCTCTCTCTCTCTCTCTCTCTATATATATATATATATATATATATATATATAATTTTATTAAAAAATAATGTATCAACAATTCTGTGTGTTTAATTACACTCCGATAAAAATATCACTGTTTTCCTTGTATTAATCAATAAATGAAATATGTTTTACATTTAAAAAAATTGTTTCAATTAATCTTATTAAAAAATAGTAATCTCATTATCATTATTATTACTTTTAAATTTCACAGCAATGATAAATTCTATTAAACTATTATAAACTTTTTATTTTTCCCTTAATTTTTGTTACCTGACAAATACTTTCGTTAGTGAAAGTAAGCTGAACATTTTTTATTAATCTCATCTGCTCAAGAGCGAAAAGAAATTACCGGTAATAAAAACGAGTTCAAATCACATTGAACAAAATTATATTACGGAAAAAATACTATTCAAGAAGCCAAAGAGGCAAACATGATCCATGTAAGTCAGACTAGGAACGATAACAACACCCAAAAGTACAACAAACAAAGCCTAACCTGAAAAAGTATTAAACTCTACAATGCAGCACACGAATTAACTCTGGATGAAGATGACACTCATACAAATCTTAGTGAAGCAATATATGCATCAGCAACAGCAGCAACAATAAGAATTGAACATCAATGTAAAAAGTGGCTGTCACACAGACATGATCTACCTTGAAAAGTGAAAAATATATTGCACAACTTTAAAGTGAATTATCAGTACTCGATGAACTGGCAAGTGAAAAAATGTAAAAACGAGAAAATGCAGAAGATTCGAAAGAAAATACAATATTATGAATGAAAATAAAAGCCTATCCCCTAAAGAAAATAAAGCAAACACTGCAACTGAAAGCTCTAATAAGACACTCAGAAAAAAGATCAAAATGCTACAGACAGCGCAGGATCTTTGAAATTGATGCAAATAAATTTTACAGAGAAGTAGGTAAACAAAAAATTGACGTGACAGTCCCCTCAAAAATAGAAGTGGTCAAACATTTCTGAAAAAAATATAGGCTTACCTTAAAGAACATAACAATGAAAGAGACTGAATTGCGCAAGAGATAGAACAGATTAAAAATAGACCACAACAAACATGGACCAGAATCACAGAAGAGGGTATTGGATGTGCATTGAAAAAAGCACAGAGATGGAAATATCCAAGAATAAATAGAGTTCCCAACTTTTAGCTATATTATCTAAATACAGTATACAATAAACTAGCCAAATGATCTTCAGGAAATAGTTAAAGATCCTAAAATTATTTCATGGATAATTAAAAAAAAAACTTTTTTTTACACAAAAATAGTGAACAAATATCCAGAAAAAATACTGACAAATTAAAAGTCTTCCCACAACAAACAAACTATTAACATGTATTTTGACAAAACAGACATTTTTTTGTGAGAGGAATTGCATACTAATACTTGAACAAAAAAGTGCAAACGTAACTCTTACGAATGTAAAGACCAATTACTTATTAATAGGATGATCTTTGAAAACTGTATCAACACAAAGAAAAATCTAATGCTGTCTAGATAAACTATCGTAAGATACTCAGTGGAGTAAAGTTTCTAAATATATACAATATATCACCCATTGTTATCAATTCCATCAAACAATGTATGACGCTATCAACAACAACACTTTACCTCAAACATGTAATGGAACCTAAAAATTTGATGAAATAAAAATCAACAAAGGAATATTTCACAGTGACTCTTTGTCTCCCTTACTATTTTATATCACTAATTGCATTGACCAGACAAATTAGCTGGATGGAATGTGGTTATAAAAAGAAAATAATCCATCCTTTTTACCTGGATCATTTAGAGTTCTATGCTAAGAATGATAGTGAGCTGGAAGGTATTCTGCAAACTGTAAAATGCTTTAGTGATGAATTTGGATTTAAATTCAATTTGAATAAATGTGCTGAAACCGTAATTTTATGAATATCGCTACAACAAACATTCTCTATTAGCTTAGACACTGTTGTAACAATAAAATATTTAGAGTAAGAAGGAGCTTATAAGTACCTAGTTATAAATCAGAGTGAACGAATTCACTATAAGAAAATTAAATAATTAATTTGCAAAGAGTATTATAGAAGGGTAGTAATGATATTAAGAACTGAATTGAATTCTATGACAATTAATAACCTTGCCATCCCCAGTCATTTAATATGGTTTAAACATCTTGAATTGAAATCTAACTGACAACAGACAGATGGATTCTAAAACAAAAATGATTATTTTTAAACATAAGCTGCGCCATCCAAAAACTGATGCAGATCGTCTATCTTCTTCTTTTTCTACTTCTTTTTCTTTTACTATGTGCCTTGTTCCTTCAGGACGTAGGCGATCATTGTCTTCCCCGTCTCCCTATTCCTGGCGGCTCTTAGCCCACTTTCTTCTGTGGCATCATGAAAACCTCGATCCAACATCCACCGGATCAGGCCCTTCAAATATGTTATCCCCTGCTTTCCTCTGTCTAATTTCCTTCTATCTGGCCAGTTAGTATCAGGTTCTCCAAGCCCTCCATCCTCATTGCATGTCCCAGTGACTTTAGTTGTCTCTTCCTGACGCTCAATATTAATTTTCTTTTCATTTCTATCCTCTCTAAAACCTCATCATTGCTCACATGCTCTGTCCACGATATCCGCTGCATCTTTCCGTAGAACAATATTTCAGCTGCTTCAAGTTTTTCCTTCATCTTTGATGATATTTTCCAGCATTCACTGGCGTATTGAAGAACTGACATCACATAGCAATCTAGTACTCATTTTTTTCTATTTTCTAGTGAAAGATTCCTGTCTCATAATACTTTACTTAGCTTCTGGAACGCGTCATTGGCCATGCCAATTCGCCATCGGATCCCTGTTACACTTTTCGTCCTCTGTTAAAACACTTCCCAGGTACTTAAATTTTTGTACATGCTTAATTTTAGTATCTGCCAACTGTATTTGTCATTTTGGGCTGCTCTCTTTGCTAATGACTATACATTCGGTTTTTTTGGAGTTTATCTATAGTCCTATTTTGTCACTCTCGTCAGCTATCTACTGTATGAGGGCTTGTTGTTTTCTTTCCGTGTCTGCAATCAGCTTTCCATAAAAAAGTTGGAAGAAGTCTTATTCAGCTAGAATTGTCAAAAAAGACAATAATTGTCGGCTTACTAACATACATGGAAACAAGAAAGGACTAGATAATAAAATTAGGCAAACAACATGAACACAAAATTAAGAAATATTTAATAATGAAAGTAGTAAGTAAATACAAACAATATTTACAATTAGGAGAATCTGCAGAAAGCCAAAACAAAACCCAAGAACCAAATGTTACAGCAAAAAATATGAAAAAGAAAGCCAATAATGAAGCTCTTCAACAGATGAAACAACACTGGCAGGAAACACTTCAGCCTAGTCAACATTCAGAACCTGCTAATAAACCCGATATTGATAACGTTAATGGACATTAATGGTTACGAGCATCTGAATTATCGTCTGAAAATGAAGGATTTATTCATGAATCGTAAAACCAGAGTTTTTACTTAGAACATTCAGGCAATTATCATACATAAATATGTCAATCCAAAATGCAGATTCAGTGACAAATACCAGAAAACAATATGCCATCTAATCTCAGGATGTTCTGTACTTACCCCAAATGAATATAAAGATCGACATGACAGACTGGGGCAATATTTAGACTAGACAATGTGCAAACACTTGGTAAATATGTAAACAGACACTGGTATGAATAGCACCCAGCATTGGTTACAGAAATAGATGTCACCATTCTATGGAATTACACCATCTACACAGATAGAAAAACTGAATCAAATAGACCGGACATTATTGTCAAAAAACAAAATAAAATCTTGCCTACTAATTGATATGGCTTGTCAAGCGGATTGTAATATAGAAATCAAGGAACTATCAAAATGTAAAGACCTGGAAATTGAAATTGTATAATTGTAGAAATGAAAAACAATAATAGTATCAGTGATAGTAGGAGCAAATGATAAAAAATGGAATGAAAATGAAAAAAACAAAACATTGAAAGATCCTCTGGAAAACCAAGAGAAAATTGTCTTGATAATTTCAGCCAAAACACTAAGAACTTTATCTATGTAATGCTAGTAATGTTATGGGAGTTAGAAAACAAGGAAATGCAGCCATAACACCATTTCACGAACTGTCTTATACTTTCCGCAGATTTCCTAGGTAGTGTGACCAAAGCAGAAATCGAATTATGATGAAAATTAAATAATAATAATAACCCACTCTATTATAATAAATAAAGTTATGTATATATATATATATATATATATATATATACATATATATATATATATATATATATATATATATATATATATATATATATATATAAAGGTTAAAGTGAAGGAAACATCAACAGAATCGAATAACATCGATAAAAACAGTGTGGATGTAATCAAAATCCATTATACCAGGCTGGAAGCAATCGGATGTCTAGCTGTACTGATGAGCTGTTATGCAGCGAAACAGGTCTGTCTGAGTATATATATATATATATATATATATAAAGAAATATTTTCTTCTTGCTACGCTCAGTGGTTTCAGTTATTTTTTCTTGATGTATTAATGTAGTATAATTAATAATAGATACGTCTGTAACATCAATATCTACTTATGTTGCAGTCATTTTTACGGCATGAGCCTATTTACTAGTGATAATAATAAAGATAACAATTATTATTATAATTGTGTATATATATATATATATATATATATATGTGTGTGTGTGTGTGTGTGTGTGCTAATTGAATAAAAATGTTTCTGTTGTTTTTTCCTCTCAATAATTCGCTAATTGAAAGTCATTTCGGACAGCTGATTTCTTATCCGCGTTCTCTTTTGTTTTTTTGAAAAGAGGCCAAACGTTAAAAATATGCTCAGTCATGGAAGCGACATCATTTCAAAACGAACCATGTAAACTATTTCCGATCCAAATCTTTGTACCAACCAAAATAGAAAGCAATTGTTTTTCTCTCTCTTGTCGATTTGGCAATATCGGTTATCTTAGTTTGCCAAATATCTACCTTTTATTTTTTCGTATTTATCTCAGCTAAACTTTTTCCCTCGTCATTCAGCAATTTTTTTTTTATGTAGTTTTCTTTCCTTGTTTGGAATATATATTTGTGAAATTTTTTATAAAAATAAGTATTCATTGTATATACAATAATTTGTCGGGAAATTCTAAACATAATAAATAGCTTCAGGTGCAAGTGCCTACATTATAATTTATTTTATTTTACTTTATTTTATCCGACTGCCTATTTTTTGTTTTCCATGTGAGCACAATTTCAAGTTACCGTTATATGCAAAACGTTCAGAATTATCGTTGTCATCCATAAAAAATCCATCAAACTTGTACGACGATAGACAAAAATAAATAACCTATACCAATGTTCAAAAAACTCTTTTTTTTTTCAGATATTTATTAAACAGATTTAAATTTGTTCGGCACAAGGAAAACTGGTAAATAATGACGAAAAGTTTATTTTTCTGGGAGGCTAATTTTGTTGTAAACCATAATTTATGTTAGTAAGATATATTCAGCAGGCACTGGGGAATATTCAAACTGGATGATCTCGGAATTTCATGTAACTCATCAGTGTTAAACTTGGTTCAAGGCAATAGATCCAACAACACAGATCAAAATTAGAGAATCACAGTGATAAAACAACAGTGTAGATGTAATGAAAATCCATCAAGAGATCATGTGATTTATGCATACGTGTAAATACATGGCTTTTGTCAAGAAACTACATAATAGAGCGACTTTTAGTCACATGTTGCAGAGAACTCGTATTAATATCGACAGTCAAATTTCAACCAGGTCTTCTTCCTATTGTCTAATGCAATTTCTATTCCAAGTTTGCCTTAGTCAATTAAGTAACATACTTGATACACACTTGGGCGAACAGTTAGCCAGTCAGTCAGCCAAGTGTTATACGTGATACATGCTTAGGCGGTCATATCTCGAAAGACACATGACTGACTGGGAAGAAGATTATCCTGGAGTAGGTAACCATTAACTTTTTGCCGTAACTGGTTACCAGCCAAGGCTATAGAACACAATCGGTCCTGTTATTTAACCCATAACTAGAGGAAAAAGACGGATTATTACCATTCCCAAGGGTATTTGCCCGTAAGTGAACGCAGGAAATTCAATTGGAATTCGAACATGTCTCGAAAAAGGCTTGACTAATTTGGCAGAATATATTCCTAAAAATAGGTTGCCATTAATTTTGCGGTAGACAATGCTACAGAAAACAATATTTCTTGTTATTTAACCCATAGCGGGAAGTAAAAGAGATGGATTAATATATTTCGCAAGGATATTTGGGCATGAAGAATTTAACTAGGATTCGGACTCGGCTTTCATATTTGTTGTTCTGAGCCGATATCCACTGTTCCACAACGCACTGACTGTTGAAAGTTTGCCTGCTGGTGTCATAAGATTCAGTGCCCAATCAGGGTCGATCTCATTACATTTATTTTTAAACATATCACCCCAAGCAAGGCAGTCTACTGCCACTATAGCGCATGGGGCTACATAAAGCGATTGGGGATAGGAAATGTCAGAGGGATTGTGATAGACGAGTTAGGAAGTACGTAGGGAGAGCGTTGGAGAGAATGGCTGCGAGTCAATGTGTTACGAGGCGTCAATTGATCTTACATTTAAACTCCTGGAGGTTGTAGCCGTCGGGGAAGCAATCATGCGGAAGGGAATTCCACAAGCGAGAAGTGCGAGGAAAGAAGCTGTTGGAGTAGAAATTACGGTTACATTTCATCGCTTTCATTGAAAACGAGTGGGACCTAGTTGCTAATCTAGTATCTCGTGCAAATTCACACCTAGGGGGCACCAGTGATTTAAGTTCATCCGAGCAGAAACCGTGAAAGTACTTATAGAAGAGACACAGGGAAGCCACGTCACGCTGGTTAGAGAGTGACTGCAGGCAGTCAGCTAAGTCGGTATCGATCACATTACAGATTCTCCGCTGTATTTTATCAAGAAGCCCGAGGAGAATAACAGGGGCACCCGACCAGATGTGCCAGCCGTATTCAATACACGGGCGGACGATAGATTTATATATGTGTAGGATAGATTCAGGCAGAAAGAATTTCCGGGCCCTGCAGAGAGAGCCGACTTTCATAGCAGCGGATTTAGCAATGGATTCGACGTAGTCATTCCATTTGAGGTCGGCTGTGAGTGTCAGGCCAAGCAGGCGTAGTGATTTACTCTCTGGGAGGCAAGCCTGTTCTATGCTAATGGGGGGGGAGCTGCGGTTACAGCAGCTTCGTTTTAGAAGAATTGAATTTTACGAGCCATTTCTTACCCCAATCCCCCACGGATTGGAGGTGCTTTTCAAGCTCGGCAGCGAGGTTCGCCTTGTTACCAACACAAGATTTTTGGTCGAGGCTAGAGCAAACTGTGGTGTCATCGGCGTACATACCTACTTGGGATGTTAAGGCATCGGGTAGATCGTTGATGTAGACTAGAAAGAGCGTAGGACCTAAAATAGAACCTTGGGGGACACCCCCGTTTGTAGGATAGTTCTGAGAGGCATGTCCATTCAATACCACCATCAGAGTGCGGTTAGAGAGGAATGACTGGATTAGGACCAACAAAAGTCAAGTTATGCCGTAGCTTCGCAGTTTCCGTAGAAGGCCGGCATGCCATATTCTGTCGAACGCTTTAGCGATGCGTGAATCAGATTTTTCTTCACTATGCTAAATATCACACCCCGTCGTCTTTTTTGGAAATCAAACAAAACCTAATTAAAAAAGTATTATTTTTCTTTCCAGTTGCAAATACAGACAAATAATCAAGGCAAATCCCTGTCAACTGAAGCTCTGGAAGGGAAATGCCGAAGGAACTGGCTAATCATTTCATACTTTCATCTTTATTTGTGAACTTGTGTCAAACCGATCTTAATCTTAGAGATAAGGAAAATTACATCACGTTCGATGCTTACTTCTCTTATTTGCCGTGTTCCTTCAGAACGTAGGTGCTCATGACCCTCAATATCTTCCTGTACCTTGTGGCTCTTTTTAGTAGACATAATTAATAGAATTCCCCTAATCGCTTCTTCATTTACTTTTAAGCAAATAGAAATTCACAACAGAGTCAATGAAACATATATTCTGGTCATTGTATCACATAAACCAACCAGTTTAATTTAAAAACCTTCTATGATCCTAACAGTCTTAAGATTTACATGATCCCAACTAGTCTTAAGCTTCACATTATTTACATTATTTACATGATGTCATTTTTATTGCCATGTTTACGACGTTTTGGTTGTTGTACGCTCCTGCCTTCTTCAGGTGCTAGGAATTTCGAACCGAACCCTTTATTTTGATCAGTGGTATAGATTGTTCTCGTTCCATGTGTGATACCATGTAGTTATCTCCTTTTAACTCAACTCTCTATGTTATTTATTCACACAAAATTGTACTCACAGCAGTTTTTGGTCAAGTCCCTGGAACTAATGCCTATATCCACTTTGTCATGTGTCCTTCAGGACATCAGTGTATGAATTTTTGGGACTTATAAACCTAATATCTCATTGACTTTTTTTTACCATGACTCATATTGCAATCTTTAAAGCTGACATTTTCTCTAGCACACTAATACTAGTTCCCATAATGTACTCATTTCTATGCTTGTCCGGCTTAAGAAACTTTGTGTAGAATATGGGCTGCTTACGTTGTTTCCAGTGGTGTTCTTTATCAATTATTTCAACTTCATGCCATAGGAGAGATGATCCCTTTTCTCTCTCCATCTTTAGTATTAAGCATTGTTAAATTATTACACTTTCTATTTTCAGATTGAATAAAATATAAGCTTAAAATAATTATTGCGAAAGGGTTAATGGACGAATTAATCAGGCCAATCGTATTGTTTTATGTGCCGAGTCCCTTCAAGACGTAGGCGATCATGGTCTTTCACATGCTCCTCTTCCTATTAGCTCTTAGCACGTTTTCTCTAGTTAAACCCAACCACACCCCTCCCTGCAATCGACTTTTAATCAAGTATGTTAAGAGTTGCTTTTCTCTGTTTCCCTCTCTTTCGATCTGACCTGTGAGTATCAGGTTCTCTAAGCCTCCCTTCCTCATTAGTTATCCCAGGACGTTCAGCTGTTATTTTCTGATGTTAAGTATTAGCTTGCTTTTAGTTTCCAACCTCTTCAAAACTTCATCTTTTCTCACATATTCGGTCCATGGTAACCTTAACGTCCTTCTGTAAAACCGCCGTTGAAAAGACTGTTCAGTATGGATGTCATACTAAGGAATAGGCATCATTTAGCAAACCATTAAACTCTTCTTTGTTTCAGGTGAAATTTTTCTTTCTCTCAGTACTTTACTCAGTTCTAGATTGCATCCTTGGCCATGCTGATTCGCCTTCGAATCTTACTGTCACACATTCCGTCTTCTGTTAGAACAATTCCCAGTTATTTACATTTTTGTGACTTCATGATTTCCCTATCCCCTTCCTTTAGTTGTCACTTTGGGCTCTTATTTTGATTTAGCATTCATTTTTTCTCGTATTTTATTTGTATTTCTATCTTTCCGCGTTCTTCAGCTACTTTCTGTAGATGATGTAGTTTGCTTTCCGTGTCTGCTATCAGCAATCTATCATCTGTGTATCTTATATTGTTCGGATTGTGGGTGCAAATGTTGAAATTTTGCATGACTTCTGAAGATGCTAAAATGGGCTAATATTTATAATCATACTCGCCCAAAAAAGAGGTCATCATAAACATAAAAAACGTGTCTACACAGACAATCTTTCTTGATTCAACTTAATTGAAAAATTTGAAATATGACGAAAAATGTTTGTGAGAATAAAGGATTATAGCAATAACTGAAACGTGTTTTTTTTTAAGCTAAGCAATGTCGCTGAAATTTAAAAAAAGGACTCTAATGACATTCACATTAATATTATTTGAATTGAATTTTAGATGTGAGTTATTTGATTCATGGGATTAAATAAAGTAATAAAATGACGCCCCCATTAATATAAAGGGTGCGATGTGTAAATGTTAGCCTTTTTTCTTTTTCCACATATGCGTATTGTTTGTTTTTAATTTTATCAATTACACTGTATAATAGGATAAGCTGGGAAACGTCTGCGAAAAACAAAATGAGCACAAGGATGATATATGCAGTCAATATCATTGTATTTGGAGTGATTATCAATGATATCGACGTTATGCCTTCATTTATCTTCACACAGGATCTCAGACTCAATACAGAGGACTACATCAAGTGCCATGAGAAGATAGTGATGCTCTTGTCAAAAAGGTGTTTGTTGGAATATCCTGTATGTAGCAACAAACTGTACATCTGCTGCACAAGCAGTAATATCTGTAAGACAATTTCTGCAACCACGTCACTCTTTACTTGCCGACCTAACTTCGCACGCTGCAAACCACTTGATTATTAAGTATGGAGTGTATTTGAGAGAAAGATCAACAAAACTGCTTGTACATCCAAGATAAACTAAAGGCAAGGATTATGTTTGAACACTCCAACAGTCCGTCCTAACAATTTCTCCGGCGGCCGTTCTCCACATTGTGATGTTTGCCGAGAGTTTGTTGAAAATGTCGGAGCCTCAAGCTGGGGGTACAAGATTGAACTATAAGGAACACAATTCCACAACTTGGATGAGTTGAAAGGATGCTGTATTTCGTTTAGACTAAAGCTAGCCTTTTCGGTTGGGGCAGGCGAATGTGACACACAGCTCTAACTCTAATTAATGGAGATCAACAAATCCGAACTGACCGAAACAAGACGGACTGGGAGATTCTACTCACTCAACTGCGCGCCCGGCTGAACACCCTTGAAACTAACTAACTAACTTCTATTTATTTAAAATGAATCCGGAAATCCGGAAATGCTTTACACCACCGGTGACAGACATTGGCGACTGTAAGTCTGAAATTTCAGTTATCTTTTTTTTTTTTATCTTAATAAAGCTTCCGCCGGAAAATTCTTAATGTGTGGTCAAGATACAGTAAAGGACAGCCTTTGACAGGGTCATTTGAAAACCCACCTGCTGAACTTTATCTCTTTATCACATTAAATCACTGAGTCAAATATTTACCGGAAGAGTAGTAGGATTTAAAACAGTAATCGGATACCGTTGTCTCTTCCACAATTTTCCTCACAAAAGCAAAAGCGTTTATTTATTTATTTTTTTCTCTTCTTTTTCACTTTTGTTAAATATGTTTTAAAACTATTTTCTATTCTTAACCATTTTCTATTTTAATCTATTATAATAAAATACATATATGCCTAGTTATCGTGTCACATTACCTCCCCCAACTGATTTTGTCATTTATGTCAATAAATTACAATGAACAAAAAAAAACATGACACGATGCTTCTTCATGTCGGTACGCCATCACCACCAAAAATTATTTTGATTCCCCAGAGATATTCTCCTCCTCTCAACAACCATCAATTATGAAATATCTTATTAATCCATACCATTTCTTTGTATTTCCTCAACATATTTTTCTTTTTATTTCAACACCCAATTCCTCAATTTTTGTCTTCGTAGCCGGTGGCATCAATGAATCCACGCAGTTGGTTTATCGCTACGTATGAGGGTCAATTCTTCGTTAACGAACACCTTTTTCAACTTAGTGTTTTGCTTTCCGCTTTACTCCTTCCTTTCTATTCCTGAAGAGACTCCACTCTTCGTTAATTCCTCTCCTGTTACCATTTTCCAGCCACAAGTCTCTGGGCCTTTCCTGCATCCCCCCCAATGAAACCTTGTCATGATGGAAATTTGCTGAGGACGTCCCCTCCCAATGCGGTCAATGGCGCCCGACAAAATGACTGAAGCATAGCTTACACAATAAATTCAAGAGAGGGGTGTTTCCACCCTCTCTCCGAAAGAAGAAAAGAAAAATAATTAATTAACACAAGGTGACAAAATAGTCATAACTGTGAGCAAGTCTCTAAATATAGGAGCGATGTAACTGCTCCTCATTATCAGTCTCTTTTCTAACTATTTAAAGTTCTCCAAACATATTCCATTTTCCCTTCTTTCTCTTTTTTTTCTTTTAACAAAACAACAACAAAAAAAGTAAATAAATGTTCCTAAAATGTTTCTTTCTGTTTTTCGCAAAAATATTCTTTCATCATCATCATCCTTTTTTTTCTTAAACAAAACAACAAAAGAAGTAAATGTTTCTAAAATGTTTCTGTTTTTCTCAAAAAAAATTTTTTTTTCACCATTATCCTTTTTTTATTTTTTTCAAAACATATTTTTGTCGTTGTTGTACACACTCACTTAGTTTTTCTCTCTCTCATTTTTTAATGTTTTAAAACACTATTCTTTTACCCCCTTTTTTTTCAAACAGTCCTTTTTCATTCTTCTCTTTTTTTTCACACCGTTTGCGTTGATCTCTCTTTTTCTTTAACTTTCTTTTCAAAATTCATACCTTTTTTATCGCAAAATAGTCACATATTTTTACAATTCATTTTTTTTTACACACACAGTTGTTTCTTGCTCTCTCCCTTCCTCTTATTTTTTCCAGTTTTTTTCTTTTTTTTTTTTGGATACATCTTTATCTCATTTTTTTTCCAAAACATCTTTGTCGTTGTTGGACACTCTCACTTAGTTTTTCTCTCTGTCATTTTTTTTTCACAAATAATGATTTTTTTTAAAGTAATAACACATACTATTCTTTTAACCACTTTTTTTTTTCAAACAGTCCTTTTTTTCATTCTTCTCTTTTTTTTCACACCGTTTGCGTTGTCTCTATCTCTCTTTTTCTTTTACTTACTTTTCAAAATTCATACCTTTTATCGCAAAATAGTCACACATTTTTTCCAATTCATTTTGTTATACACGCACAGTTGTTTCTTGCTCTCTCCCTTCCTCTTATTTTTTCCATTTTTTTTTTGGTACACATCTATTTTCTCATTATCAATCTCTTTTTCAACCAAACATATTCCATTTTCCTTTCTTTCTGTTAATCAGAACAACAAAAAAAGTCAATAAATGTTTCTAAAACGCTTCTTTCTATTTTTCCCAAAAATACTTTTTTTCAGCATCATCATCTTATTCTTCAAACAAAACAACCAAAACAAAAGTAAATATATGTTTCTAAAATGTTTCTTTTTGTTTTTCTCAAAAATAATTTTTTTTTCATCATCATCATTTTTTTCTTTTTCAAAACATGTTTTTGTCGTTGTTGTACACACTCATTTAGTTTTTCTCTCTCTCATTTTTTCACGAATAGTGCTCTTTTTTCTTTTCCTTTTTAATAACGCACACTATTTTTTTAAACAGTCCTTTTTCATTCTTCTCTCTTTTTTTTCACACTGTTTGCGTTGTTCCTATGTCTCTTTTTCTTTAACTTTCTTTTCAAAATTCGTACTTTTTATCCCAAAATATAGTCACACATTCTTTTTTTCCAATTCATTTTTTCTTGTACGCGCACAGTTGTTTCTTGCTCTCTTCCTTCCTATTATTTTTTCTATTTTTCTTTTGTACACACCTTTTTCTCATTATCATATTCCATCTTCCTTTCTTTTTTCTTTTTTTAACCAAAACAACAAAAAAAGTAAATGAATATTCCTAAAATGTTTCTTTGTTTTTCTCAAAAATATTTTTTTCATCATCATCCCTTTTTCTTTTCAAACAGTCCTTTTTCATTCTTCTCCTTCTTTTTTTGTTTTGAAATACCCCTTCAGACCGTTTAAGTTGTCTCTATCTCTCTTTTTCTTTTTCTTTCATTTCAAAATTTATACTTTTTCTCTCAACGTACTTTTTTTTCTTAATCAAGTCATTGTCCCTTTTCTTTTCTTTTTTTTCGATCGTACGGCCGTTAGTGGCAACCGTTCTTCTGCCTGTAAGAATTTTGGCCAGACAAAAATGGAGTAAATAATTCAGCTTACTTTGCGGTGCTTGTTTCTAACGGGTTCCCTTTCCTTTCTTTGTTTCTTGTTTTTTCTTCTTCTTTCATCTTCCCCTGAGGTTTACACCATGCAATCAGAATTTGGCTGTGAGAATAGTTCTTTATTCGATTTCCTTTTCTCCGTTCGTCCCGTCTCGTTCAGTCGCGTCGGTTCGTTGAAATCCTAACTTATCATCCAGTGGCACTTCTGTGGGTTCCAAATCCTGCAGTCATGGCACCAAATGTAACACCCCAACGGACCGTCCTAACAATTTCTCCGGCAGCAGTTCTCCACGCTGTGATGTTTGCCGGGAGTTTGTTGAAATTGTCGGAGCCTCAAGCTGGGGGTACAAGATTGAACTATAAGGAACACAATTCCAAAACTTGGATGAGTTGAAAAATGCTTTATTTTTTTTAGACTAGAGCTAGCCTTTTCGGTTGGGGCAGGCGAATGTGACACACAGCTCTAACTCTAATTAATGGAGATCAACAAATCTGAACTGACCGAAACAAGAAGAACGGAGATTCTACTCACTCAACTGCGCGCCCGGCTGAACACCCTTGAAACTAACTAACTAACTATCTAACTTCTATTTATTTAAAATGAATCCGGAAATCCGGAAATGCTTTAGACCACCGGTGACAAACATTGGCGACGGTAAGTCTGAAATTTCAGTTATCTTTTTTTTATCTTAATAAAGCTTCCGCCGGAAAATTCTTAATGTGTTGTCAAGATACAGTAAAGGACAGCCTTTGACAGGGTCATTCGAAAACCCACCTGCTGAACTTTATCTCTTTATCACATTAAATCACTGAGTCAAATATTTACCGGAAGAGTGTTAGGATTTAAAACAGTAATCGGATACCGTTGTCTCTTCCACAATTTTTCTCACAAAAGAAAAAGCGTTTATTTATTTATTTTTTCCTCTTCTTTTTCACTTTTGTTAAATATGTTTTTAAACTATTTTCCATTCTTAACCATTTTCTATTTTAATCTATTATAATAAAATACATATATGCCTAGTTATCGTGTCACAATGTCAGCATTTGCTAACTTAAGCAAGGACACCATCCAGATATGCAACAGTTTCCGAAATCGTCTGTTGACCATCGTTGAACCCAGGGTAAATTTCATTGAATAAATTTATTGTTGTGGGGTATTACCCACATAAGATAATGGACTCGTTAAAGGACTATATGTACCCGACGGTAGCGTTCACTGACTGACTTACAGTACAGTATTCTCTTTTGGCTTTTCTATGTTGTATATATTCTATCGTTGTATTGTTTTGCCTAATATATGTCTAAACCTTCATTGTCGTTTGTCTTATTATTGATGGTCCTAATTTAGATTCACACCAACTGGCGACGAATTATTCGATCTCACATGAAAAAGAAAAATTTCTACACAGGAAAACTTTCTTACTTCTATCGCCATATCAACTGGCTATTCGAAATTCACACGGATAAACAAATTTTTCTCACGCCACATCAACTAACGACGAAGTATTAAAACTCGTACCGGAAGGAAAACATTTTTTCTATCGCCACATTAACTGGTGTCAAGATATTCGAATTCATACAGGAAAAAAGAAAACTTTCATACCACTATCGCCATAGTAACCAGCGACGGACCCCTAAGAATTCGACAGGAAAAAAAAAACTTCTATTTACTAGAAGATTCAAAATTAACCTCCCAACATATACAGTCGGTCATATACTTGAGTATCTGGAAAAATAAACCCCAGTAAAACTTGTTACAGGAATAATTTTTAAGTAAATTCATTCTATCTTTTACATACGTCTTTTTTTCACGGGAGAAAAATGGAAGAATTATCTAAAGTATTGCTTTAATTAATGCAAAAACCGACGAACGTTTATTATTACAACAGCAAAAAACCGACGAACGGTTACTGTCACTTCAACAAAGAATGGACGAATAGCAACAACAACTACAACAATAACAACAACAACAAGAAGTGTTACTTATCAAAGTATTACAAGGCAAACATTCTGAGAACGACACTGCGTTTTCCCAAAGTACCATAAAGAGTACCATGGAAATATTCGAATACGTGCGCGATAGCGAAAAAACTTTCGACACTTATTATAAAAGGTATGAATATTTATTCAACATTGACTGCAGTAACTGGTCGAACGCTAAAAAGTACGTTTATTGTTACAAAAATTGGGTACAGCAGAACACAGCAAGTTTGTTGATTTATCCTCCCCAGTAAAACGACAGACTTAGAATTGTCGGAGACTGTTAAACTACTATCGGAACTATTCGGGCTAAATAACTCACTGTTTCACAAAAGGTGGAAATGCCTGAATCTAGTTAAGGAAGAATAGCAAGATTACCTAACTTTTGCTGCCACAGTGAATAAACACTGTAATGATTTTAATTTGGCGGAATAACTTCAAATGCCTTGTTTTTCCTCAAAGTCTGATCTCAGCTGGAGATTCAGAAATAAGATGTCGGGTCTTGACCAAATTGAATAAAGAACCAGAGTTAACACTACAAAACCTGGCAGAGGACTGTCAGAGAAACATATCTGTAAAGAGCGACTAGAAAAGCATAGAATAGTCAGGCGTTAGCCATATTTAAAAAAATAAAACTAGACAAAAACGCTACAACCCAGAAAGAGAGAAGAAAAAAGATTTCGACAGATATACGAAAAGATGGTAAAATTCCCCCTAGGGCCTTGCTATATTTGCGCTAAACAACATTGGATGAGATTTTGCCCATCCAAAAAGAAGAAAACTTGTCAAAACTACGATAAGTTTGGATACATTATGTCAAGTTGCTAATATGTAAGAGAATCAAGAATAACAAGAAATAGAGTTAGATGAAACAATCTAACGATAATGAAGATGGCACATTATGGAAATACGTAACAGTGAAAATTTTAAATAGAACGGTTAAACTTCAGTTGGGTAGAGGGTCTGACTTGACAATCATTAACGTACATACATGGCGGCGGTTGAAAAAAGCGACCTTATTAAAATTCCAAAAAACAGCGGGATCGGTGACAGGAGAAAAATTAAACATTCTGGGTGAAGTATTCTTTAAAGTACCTTATACGGAATGACGAAAAAACTTAAAGCATATGTAATGAAGAATACAGAAAATTTATTCGGCACAGACTGGATTGAGAAATTTAATCTGTGGAATTGTCCGTTAAGTATGATCTGTCGAAAAGCTCTCTGTTACTATATCAAGGAGCGAAGAACTAAAATCTGAATTAGAAAAAAAAACTTCTGGAAGTATTCTCGGGAGGTTTAGCAAAATGTACAAAATCAAGGCTCAGTTGTAATTAAAGGATAATGCGAAACCCGTGTTTAGAAAAAAGGGAAGGTTCCATTTGCAGCAATTGAACAAATAGATAAAGAACTGGATAGATTGGCGGATTCGACTTTTCAGAGTGGGCAGCACCAGTAGTATATGTAAAGAAAAAATGAACCAAATCAAAATATGTGCTGATTTTTCAGCAAGATTAAATTCATCACTCAAGGATCACCATTATCCGATACCGAGCAACGAGGAGATATTTAATAAGCTGAACGGAGGAAGATTTTTCTCTAAAATTGACTTGTCTGATGCGTATTTGCAAATTGAAGTCGACGAGGAGTGCTCGAAATTATTGTGTATTTATACACATAGAGGTTTGTATAAGTTCAACAGATTAGACTTTGGTATCAAGGTCGCCCATGCAATTTTCCAACAGATTATGGATACTTTGCTTGGTGACCTCGATTATGCAACCGCTTATCTTGATGATATATTGGTCAAGAATGAATCAATAGAAGACCACAAAGTGCATATCAAAAACGTATTCAGCAAAATCAAGGGTTTAAGGTAAAAGAAGCAAAATGTGAATTTTGCTACCCCAAATCAAATATCTGGGTTATATCATCGACAAGGAAGGACGACGTCCAGACCCGGAAAGGGCCACTGACATCAGATATATGCCAGCTCTGGATAATATACAATCGCTATAGAGCTTCTTAGGTTTAGCGAATTTCTACCAAGTTTTCATAAAAAATATACATAACCTTAGAGCACCGCTAAACGATCTTCTTAAAAAAAGATAAAACTTGATATCTGATCTCTCCCTAACCCACTACAACCCAAACTTGGACATAATAGTAGCTAGTTCCTACGGCATTGGCTCATGTATTTTACACAAATTCCCGGGTGGAACAAGAAAGCCAATAGCCCACACGTCTCGATCCCTGCTGCCCGCGGAGATGTAATATTCTCAAATCGAGAAGGAATCGTTGAGCATAATTTTTGCGATTACGAAATTTCACAGCAGATAATTCGTCTTACAAACAGATCATAAGCCTCAGTTAGCGATATATGATAACAAGAAAGGCTTGCCAGTGTACACCGTAAATCGACTGATCCGGTATGGAACGATTCTACTAAAGTATTATTTTGAAATAGAATACCTTTCATCAAAAAATATTTGCCAGGCAGAAAGTTGTCGAGGCTGAAGAAGTTTTTGAAGATTCAATCATAGGATCATTTAGAACAGACTGTGAAATTAAGAGTATGATCGTGAATACGGTAAGAGAGCTACCAGTCTCACTGACGGATATAAAAAAGGAAGCTCTGAAGGATGAATTTATCACATCCACAAAAAGTAAAATATATATGAAAGATTCAAGTGTGTCTGAAGTTTTTTTTCCCTGTGCAACGAAGTGTTGCTTTATAATGAGCGGGTGGTGATACCGAAAACTATGCAGAAATAATCTTACGAGATTTTCATTTGAGACACCAAGGGAAAAATAAAATGAAAAGCTTGATGCGAGGGTACGTCTACTGGACTAACATGGACAGGGATATTACCGACACGATCGACTCGTGTAAAGTGTGCGCATTCGCCACGAAAGCTCCACCAATAACGTGCAAACCTTGACCTAAAACAGATCAAACTTGGCAACGGATTCACATTGACTTTGCGGGTCCTGTTGAAGAGCAGTACTATCTCATAGTAGTCGATAATCACACAAAATGGCCGGAAGTTCTACGTTGCAAAGACCAACGACGGAATGTATTATAGCATTCATCCATGAACTCTTTGCGCGGTTTGGGGTAGTAGACACGATAATCACAGACAATGGGACGCAGTTCACGTCTGTTGAATTTAAACAGTTCTGCGAATCATTCCAGGTTAACCATATAACGACCTTCCAGTACCATCCGATGTCAAACGGTCAAGCAGAGAGGTTCATAGATACCCTCAAGCGAGCCCTTAAAAAAGCTCAAGGCAGCCCAAAGAAAAGGCGTTGCAACAATTCCTCCAAGTTTATCCGATTAAACCAAATCCTAATACACCCACAAGACTCTCACCTGCTAAAGTAATGTTTGCCAGAAAGATAAGGTCGGCATTCGACAAACTTATCCCGAAGGAGGCAAAGTTTAAAAAGACCATCGCGCCTTCCAGGAAACGTTATGTTTGAGGAGAGAAGGTGCTCTTCAAACTCTACAAGAACAATATGAAGTTTTGGGAGGTGCGATTTGTGAAGCAGAAAATCGGATACCTTGTGTATATAATTGAAAGACCAAAGAAAGTTCATAAGCGCTTCAAAACCAGATGAAGAAATGTCGTGTAAAAGACACAGAGGAGTCCCCACCTGTCATCGAAAAACAAACTGACGTTACTTATGAGAACTTTGATTTTGAAGCCCCCCCCCCCAGGTTTTGCCTAAACAAAGAAGGTCCAAGAGGAAAAGGAAGTTTACCGATCCCCTGTGTATTGACTCAAAGAGAAAGAAGTATGGAACTGTTTTCCAGGATAAAAAATCTTGGAAGTGTTGGTGTTGTGGAAGTATTACCCACTTAAGATGATGGACCCGTCATAGGACTAAATGTAGCCGAGGGTTATTAACACTCGGTGTGTTGCAAAGACTCTGCACTGGCATTTGCCTCTGCAACTATGACACTGTCAGCCCTCTGCCTTTGGTTAGAGAGCGCTCTCTGCTTCCGAGCAGAAAGCACTAAGCCAGTGGTGGTTCCGCCGAAGGGTAGAATCACGACTTGGTAAAAATATACAGACATATTTTGGCCCGGCTATATGGCCGGGAAGACCCAATATAAAATGAACTTGTGTCACATCTAATCTTGCGTTGCGAAGGTTGGTAAATACCGTTGCTTAGACTCTGTGACTGACTTACTGTACCGTATTCTTTCTTGGCTTTTCTATGTGTATATCTTTTATCGTTTTACTGTTTTGCCTATTATATGTCTAAAACTACATTGGCGTTTGTTTTACTATTGATGGTCCTAATTTAGTTCTACATCATTGACACATCATTATTTCAGGTTATTTTTGTAATTTTAGTAAAAAATGAGGTATTAATTTATTTCCATTTTGCGTAATATAGACGACCATTTATTTATCGCACAGGGCCTTTTCGTAACTTAAGCGACTATTTATCTATCGCACCCGTTATATTTTTAATTTAGAATACAATTCCTCCAGCATATCCTGTATGTATAGTAAGAATAATGGTGTTGAGTCATTGATTTTGAAAAAAAAATCTGAATTTTCAATAAGCAGTTAAATGCATCGGAGTAGCGCATATAACCATTATAAATTGTTAGCAGATGAACGCCTTTTTCGATGTAAACTGGTTTCAAAACCATTTGTTAAACATTGTGATTAAATTTACATGAATTATAATGAAGCATATCCGGAACAAATATTCAGGATTCATTTACTCTCAATAGATTTTTTAATGCGACTTTTTCAATACAACAACCTTAATGGATTTCATGAATTTTAATGTTTCCTTTGCTTTCTTTGCTCTTCACAAGAAAAAGTAACGCATGTTTGACGATTAGAATATTAATAGAAAATTAACATATTGCAATAAACTATATACCAGGAAATTTTATCTATCTATCTATCTATCTATCTATCTATCTATCTATCTATCTATCTATCTCAGTGTGTTGACCATCCTATGTATCTCAGTCTTTCCACATCTATCTATCAAACATTATTTTTGTCTGTTTAATATTAATAGTACCAGCAATAATTTTAAAGTAAAGAACAAAAAATATGATTAGAAAGTCATATAGCTTAGAAGAAAATAAGATACAAAAATCCGATGTCATATTATAATAACACAAAATGTCCTGTAAAAACTAAGAAACGTATTATAAAACGAGAATTTCGTTAAAAACAAAGAAAACAATACTTAACCGCTATGTAATATATGTTTCCTATATGGCAGTAAAGACTGCATATGCCCGCGTTTTACAAAAAACGACTTAAAGTAACAGAGATCTGGCTCTGCAGAATTATGCTGAGAATACCATGGACAAAGCATATGGACAACAAGAAATTTTTAACGAACAAAAATTACGTATATTTAATATCAGAAAAAAGATAGTTGAAACTGTGGGAATATATGATTACATAGCTGTTCCCATATAAGTGTTTTCCTTTGATTTTGATATATACATTTTTTTAATCATATCACCCCGAGCAAGGCGGTAATGCCACTGATGCCCAGGGGGCTACGTAAGAGTGAAAAGATTGGAAAAGAGAAAGCCGGAAACCAATCCTATACAGGAAACGAGATCTTTTAAAATTTCCACATAACAAATCTAATGTTTAATATACAAATCCAGCTTAACGGTTTTGATAAGTCCGAATGCATATAATATTTTGTGCAAACATTCATTATGTGATAAAACAATACCAGCAGTAAAGAAAATGCCAGTAAAAAGTCTAGGGCGGATATCTGAAATCCCACTGACTGATCGACATCGGGGTACAAATTTACAGAAAGCAGCTTTAAGGAGTCTAACTTCGATCGATAGAACCTATCTGTCCAGCAAAATGAAAGCATGGTGTTACCAACAGGGCCTATTACTCCGCCTTTTGTGGCCTTTGAAAATGTATGAAATTGCACTGTCTCGAATTGGGCGCATTGAGCAAGTGATCAATAAATACTTGCGTAAGTGGCTTAGTGTTAGTCCTTCTTTTTCGAAAGTGGGGCTATATACCAACTCCGAACATCTGCAGCTTCCTATACACTCATTAGTGAAGGTACAAGGTGGTCCGCTGCAGAGGCAACCCAAGAAGCGGAAACCAGCCTGCGAGTCAGAGATATCATGGGTGTGACTCAGAATGATAGGGTTGGACTGGGAAACACAACGCACATGTTCTTCTCCAAGGAGAAACCAAAGGGAAAGAGGCGCATGGTTAATGGAAGAAGTTAAAATGTTTGAAGAGGAACATAGAATAGCCACTGCTGTTACTCAAGTTAAACAATATAAGTGGACAAACTGGAATGATATAGAAATTATTAAACTTTCTTGTAACTTGTTAATCGCGATGTAGCCATTGGCGATATCCTTTCTACTTCGAGCTACATACGACCTTCTTCCAAATGAAACAAACCTCAAAATGTGGGGATACATAGATATAGATCTCTGTTTTTCCTGTAAAAAGAACCGAGGTACCTTGTGTTATGTGCTTTCAGCTTGTCCACAATCGCTCCAGATGTATACGTGGTGACACAACCAGGTATTAGAGGTGTCAAGGAATTAATATGACACAATGTGAGACAGCAAACCAACAGATTGTGGCAGCCAAGGAGACTAAGATCAGATTTCATAAGGAGGGTGAATACCCTGCAAAGAAAAAACAATCAGCCCCGAATATGAAGCTGCTGAGCGGAGCCAGTGATTGGGAGGTTTCAGTAGACCTAATGACGTCTCTAAAATTTTCAATACACATCACACAGACAAACAAGCGTCTCGACATCGTATTGTGGCTAGACTCAAAAAAGACGTTCTTCCTGATAGAGTTAACAGTCCCTTAGGAAGAAAACAGGGAAGAGGCGCATGAGCTAAAGAAAAACCGATACGAGTCACTGCGTGCCGAATGTGTGGAAAATGGTTGGAGGTGTAACGTGATGCCTATTGGGGTTGTGTGTCGTGGGTTTCTGGGACATTCAGTTATTTCTTTCCTTCTAAAATAGGCATCACTGACCGTGGTTTAACAAGCGCTTCGCACCGCATTCGAACAACGGTACAGAACGCGTCAAGTTGAATTTGGTCGAGATCAAAACAACAAGCAATAAAATTAGCGCAACATTACGAGCTAATATGTGTAAGTGATATTTGTGTTGTCATTTATAACGTTTCTCTCTCTCTCTCTCTCTCTCTCTCTTTCACGAGCGCGTTAATAACTGCAAACGCGTTCAGGAAATTTCATTGCCGATACAAACTGCAAAGAGGAACGATCGTTTTAGTTACTTCTTTCTGAGAATATACAAGAGGGACAATCAACAAGTATATCTTCATACCCTGTCTGGTGGCTAACGCTACTGGTGGCGCCAGGGGTGGCTGTCCCGCCATAGCCACCGAAACCGTGACATCACACCTGTTCGACGGCTGATGAAGACAGGATATCGCACCTGCTAACACACGGTGTATGTTACAAATTATGTAGCGCCTTCAAACTATTACACATTTCCTGGTTTGAAAACCTGTATCGTATTGTACTAGAAATTGAAAACCAATTCCTCGTTGTTTCTCAATTGCTATATAATGCGAAGGAACCAATAACTTATAATCATATGAAAATAGTAATAAAAAACAAAGTACTGCTTATTTCTGTTTTTACTATACTGCAGTTTATAGTTCCTTTTGTCAAATCTGTAATATGATCGCTAACATTTTAACTTTTTTTACAAATATGGATTTAAAATACTTTTCAGTTATGTGAAAATCTATAAGAAAATACGCTGGGGATTGAAATTGAACTCTGTAATAACGGAAAACCATATTTAATGTTTACTGGTATATATCTTTATAAGACTGTTAATTTTTTATAATACTCAAACAATAAGTGTCTTGTAAAATGCTGTGGAGTATATTCATGGTCATCATTTTCTTAAAATATAATTTAGCAAAAATTAAACCGTTTAATTTTATATATCTTTTTATATCAGCAGAGCGAATAAAAGAAAATACGATTCCCATGTAAAATAAACACGGTGAATAATGCGGATCATATGTTGCAAAACAATTTCTATAAAAAATAATAGTCTTGTGTATTAAAACAGATCGGAAAGAATATGATTCTTAAAAGTAAAGGAGAAGAGTGAGATTTATTATTAAAATAAAGCAATAGTATCAAATCATAGGAAATATGAAAAGAAAGCGAGTTTCCTAAGCAAAATTTCTCAGTCTGAGACAAATTTGAGATAATTTTTAAGCAATATACTACAGAGTGATGAAAAAGAATGATATTTGGTTGCGAAACAGTATTCGATAGTTCTTTTGACACACACAAAAATAACTTCCGGGACAAACTTCTCAGATGCAGAAAGGTTAGCCTTGTATATTTGATGCATTTAACAGAAGACAGAAGACAGAAGTAAACTCTGCAAGTCTTGATCAAAAATATCCAAATCCTTTAAAGAATTGTGTAAAATTACTGACATGTTTAATTTGCAGAAATTATGAAAATTTTGTATATTCATATTGTTATTTGACTTTAATTCATCTCTAATTTGTTGCGTAAGAAACACGATGTGGTATATAAATACATAAATACACGCTCACACACACACGTGCACATACACACACACACAAATATATTATTTGTAAATGAATCTTCTTACGTAAATTAATTTTATTATTTTAATTGATTTAAGTTCATTTTAATACACATGAAAATATAATTTCTGATTTACTTACGCACTAACAGCCGCTCTACGTTTCGCGAATTTTCAAAATGGGTGACTGTTTTATATTTTATAAAATTCGACTTTTTGTTTCTGATCCTTTTTATTTTTATGTTTATTAAAGCTTCCTCGTTACTCACAGGTTCAGTCCATGGAATTTTCATCTTTGTTCTTTGTAGAATATAATTTACTATTGATTCAAGTCACTTATATTGACCAGCATTCACTGATATATAGGAGGGCAAATATTTGATAACTATTTAGCATTCATTTTTTTAATCGTGAAAAAGAGTTGTTATAAATTTTACAAAAAATTTCAATATTTTTTCGATAACGATAAATGTTTTTTGGCCACTCTATTCAATTTCCTTCAAGCACATTTTGCTTCCAATTTACTGATGAGCTTACAAATGAAAAATATATCTCCGAATAACATTAGGATTTAATCAGTTTCTTTTTAATGTAGTCAGTCAGTTAGTTAAGTGCCATACGTGATACACGCTTGGGCGATCATGTCTCTTTCGAGACATGATCTCAAAAGAGACATTGACTGACTGGGCAGAAGATTAATCCGCAGTAGGTTGCCATTGCTTTCTGTGGTAGACTGGTTGCTAGCCAAGGCTATAGAACCTAATCTGTACTGTTATTCAAGCCATAACTGGATGGAAGAGTCGGATTAATACCTTTCCCAAGGGTATTTGCGCGTAAGTGAATGCAACGAATTCAACTGGAACTCGGCTCCCCGATTTCTCCTTCCGAGCCGATATCCACTGCACCACAATATTAATGTAGACTACACTTTAAAATAGGGTCAGGTTTCGTTCATTTATATTATGTTTGTCAAAATTTGATGCGTATAAAAAAGTTTAGTTTTAAAAACAAATCATTTATCATGTACAATTTTTGTAGAAGCAAAAATCTTAAACTATGTTTTTATCAACTGAATACGTAGGCGTAGATACATTCTTTTGATTGTAGCAGTCAGCGTTGAACAAAATTTATTTTCTGTTTTTATACATTCGTATTTCTATTCTACATTTTTATTCCTATGGGCCTTCACCTCCCATATTCTTTTTTGTACATTCTTGGATAAGATGATGTGTTTCATTCCCTCCTCTACATTGTTTGAGTGGATTAATTCAAAGCTGCTCGGAACGAGAAATCTGAGAGCTGAATTCTAATTACAGTCAAGTTCGTTACATTCACTTACGTGCAAATGCCCATCAGAAAGCTATAAATCCATCTCCATCACGACTTATGGGTTAAACAGTAGGATTTTTATCTTACAAAATCATAATTTTTCTCAAACTTTTTCAAAGCAATATGCACTCACTAAAGTAAATAATTATTATTAAAATTTAATCGATCCTGACTTGGTATGTCTTTTTTTATAATTTTTTCTGCTTCTCTCTGTCTTTTCTAAGAATATTTTCATAGAAACAGTTTCATAGAAACTGCTCTGAAAAACTTTCTTTCCCTGCAGCCTCGACTACATGAATTTTAGGGTGATACTAGATTGTCATCCAGGTCCCATCTTCTCATCGTTAAAATGGTTAAATATAACTTCCAGTTCTAATCCAAGTGTTTCTTTTCTCGCATTTCACGCCTTCCGTTTACTTGCTTCCTTGAGAGCTACAATCTCCAAAAAAAATAAATGTCACATCAATTTCCGTATTTTATCTTATCGAGACCCGGTCATCATTTACACTTTCTTCAATACCTCCAGTTCACAGGTTTTATCACACGGTAACTCTCTGCGCACTAGTGGCGAGCCTGCATTGATTGAATTGAAATGACTGGAAAAATGTTTAGCTTATTCCATAATGTATTGATAGGCCTAAATAAAAACAAATCAATTTTTTATCTGTTTTTCGTCGTTTCTACACTTATTTAATATTCATACGCTACTTTCTACTTTACTCCTATAGAGGGGTGCGTTCTTTTGATATATTGCTGAAGAATAACGGAAGTTGGCCTCGTTGTTGATAGCCCACTATAAGCGATAAAAATATTATAAATCAAGAAAAGCAAATTGAGTTGAGAAATAACATTTCATATATACACATATCAATTAAGGTTTTTACAATTCAACTAATCCTTTAAATATGTGTCTAACGGGCGTTTAAATGTTCATGGCAATAAAATGCTGTAAAAGAATTAATGCTTAGGTATGTGGGAGCGTTGCAAGTAACGAATGTCTTTCATGTATCCGCTCCTTAGATCAGTAAGTAGTTTTGAGACAGCGAATAAGGAAAAGAGAGGTAAGGGAGGCAAGCATAGTAGCCACTTGACGTCGTCAAGGGAGTTACTAATTACTCTCGTCACTCTGTCTAGGTCCGTCTGTGTAGGTCTGTATGTCTGGTGTCTGTCTGGTTATGCTTTGTGTAGTGGCTTTTTATTTCGACTTTTTGGATCGCAGCAGATCATTTAGGAATTCACATTTGTATTTGATTCTGGGCTTCCCATTAGCCGATAAATAAAATTCGCGTAGGCTCGCGAACTCGAATTTAATATTTAATTAATTTTTATTTTAGAACTGGAAGATCTAATTTTTATTTTAGAACTGGAAGTTTTGGTCATTTTCTTTTTGGTCGTGCGAGTGCAAATATCTGGTCCCTCGCTTTTGTTCGGTCGGTATCACAACACTCCCTTTGTTTCAGTCTACCTTCTTAAACTCTATCTGTCCTTCTTTCCAACATACTTTACATGATGTCTCCCTCCGTTCTCTGTACGTTATACAGTTGTTCTTCTTATGTTAATCCCTGTACTTTTCTCCTTATACTTTATCCGCTTCTATTTTTTAATTAAATTTCAGTCATTTTTAACAATTTTCTTTTTAATTTCTTTATTTGACACTATTTATTCGTTTCTAAAAGAAGTAATATAAATTTCCTTTTTTGTACAGAATGCGTATGAAGTCTATTTTTCAATTTCTCTTCCGTTAAGAAAAAAGTGATCATTTATCAAATCGTTAACACCATCAAAGAGAACGGAACCTAAGTAAAGATAAGATTTTCCAAGTCAACATTCATACAAGCAGCTGATCCTTCAACAAATTTTTAACGAAAACAACATTCTCTAAATAATACTAAAAATAAAGATGATACACAAAATTCTATTAGGTAAGAATCAATATTAAAAGAATAAATGACGATTAATTACGGTTAATGAAGATAACTGTAACAATGGTAGATATTTCTGGATTCACTTGATTTGCATATGCATTTTGAGTGTCCGAGTAGTTAGACAAGTAGCTGCTCGGAGTTACAGATCAGGGAAGCGGGTTCAAATTCCGGAGGAAGTCGGGAATAGGATGAATCCATTGCCTTACCACCCAGCGATGCTTTGTAGAGAAATTTGGACTGGCATACATATTAACAAATATATATGGATGCAAAATATTTTAGGATGATAAAACCACCCCTTATATTGCTACGGTATTACTTGCATAATACGAAAGATTTCGTATGAAAATTAAATGGATGGTCAGATGACTTTCTAAGATGTGAAAGTGCTGAGCACACAGTGAAGATCAAACTCACTGCTCAGTCGTCATTGATCTGGCGGGAAAAGCTTGCCTAACATCACATTATGCCGATGTACCCCGTATGGTTAGTATTATACTTAGGTATTATACTTGCAGTGAGTGGCTGAACGAATGTGTGTTTTAAATTATTTAAGCTCCACGTTAATTTTTACCAGTTAACTGAGATTTCTACCACAATTAAGCATTTTAGGGTATGTTATTATTAACATTATTTTGTTATATTTCTTGTAAATATTATAAATTCACATTGGGCTTTAATTATTTTTAAATTATTGTTATATTCCTCTCCCCAAGAAAGAAAAATGTTAAATATGGGAAGTAGTGATAACTTCATAGAGATTGAGAGGTATACAAAGTAGGCAGGTGTTAATAACAATTGTTTATCAAAGGTAATAAATAAATGTTGGCAATATTTGTTCATTAGGAACTAGCGTAATATATGGTCATTTTTTCGATATTTAAAGTTTCTTTATATTTTAATCTTTTTGTAGATTTCTCTCTTCCTTATTAATCATATTCTTTTTTATATTTTATTCATATATATATTTATTATTCATCCACATTCAAGCATGTTTCGCTGTATCACAGCCCAATTTGGTGTCAGTCGGAGTCGCTACCCATTTAGCCCTAGTCGCATAGACTCAGATTTTTTTATTTTTTCACTCCGAGCAAGGCATTCCACTGTCACTACTGCGCATAGGGTCGGGGAAGTGATGGAAAAAAGATGGTTAGATATAGGAAATGTCAGGAGGAGGGTGACAGACGTTTAAGGATACCGAGAATGACGGTTGGTTAGATGGTGAGAGTGTTTGAGAGAATAGATACAAGTTAGTGTGTTAGTAGGTGTCTTTTGACCTTACATTTAAACTCCTGGAGATTGTAGCTGTTGGGGAAGCAGCCATGTGGAAGGGAATTTCACAGGCGGGAAGTGGGAGAAAAGAAGCTGTTGGTCTAGAAATTACGGTTACATCTTATCTCTTTCACTGTAAAAGGATGGGACCTAGTTGCTAATCTAGTATCTCGTGTAAATTCGTATCTAGGCGGCACTAATGACCTAAGTTCATCGGAGCAGAAGCCGTGAAAGTACTTATAGAAGAGGCAAAGGGAAGCCACGTCACGCCGGTGAGAAAGTGGTTGCAGCCGGTCCGCCAAGTCAGTATCGATCACTTTCCAGATTCTCCGTTGTATTTTGTCAAGAAGCCAAAGGTGAGTAGCAGGGACACCCGAACAGATGTGGCAGCAATATTCAAAACACGGGCGGATGGTAGATTTATATATGTGCAGGACAGATTCAGACGGGAAAAATTTCCGAGCCCTACACAGAGAACAGACATTCATAGCAGCGGACATAGCAATGTATTCGATATAGTCATTCCATTTGAGGTCCGCTGAGAGAGTAAGGCCAATGAGGCGTAGTGTTTTACTCTCAGGGAGGCAAGCCTGTTCCATGCTAATAGGAGGTAGGTGCGATTGTCTATGGTGGTTAACTGATAGCAGCTTCGTTTTGGAAGCATTGAAATTCACGAGCCACTTCCTACCCTAGTCCACCAAGGATTGGAGGTCCTTTTCAAGCTCGGCGGCGAGGTTCGCTTTGTCACGCACACTGGGTTAAGGGAAATTTTAACGTGTTGTATAAAAGCAGTGTATACTCATGCCATTCACCGAAAAAACTCTCTTCATTTCAGAAGAATAATGACACATCAAACAGAAAATATGATGAAACAACATTTTAGAATGTAAAACCGAGCATGTCTAATTAGAACTTTCCCTCGATAATATATTTTGAAACAGAAACTAAATGGAATTATACGTAACTGGTTGATATTTTATATGTAATATTTTAAAATTAAATATGTTAGTAAATATATGTATGATATTGAGATATTAATGAATAATATGGTAGATCACTTTAAAAATAACATAACGGTCGTATTCTACTGTAGGATATAATTTATTTTATCTTCCGAATCAAAAGGTCGTGTTATATTCATGTCATATTTTACACCAGGAAATATGGTGCTTGCCATAGAAACAGGAGCCGTGTTTTAATTGAGTATAGTTCATTACATTCACTTGCGTGTTAATACCCTTAAAATGGTTTGTATGTATCTCTTTTACCAACCAGCTCTCGGCAAATATCAGGACAGACAGGTTTCTAACAGCAAATGGGGCGGCTAATCTTGAATAAAAATAAAGCAAACTCGTGAAGGCCTAGTGCAGGTAATGATGACGAACCACACGTCTTCGTCTGTCGATAAAAAGCTTGGAGAGCAGAGTGGCACTGCCCAGTCATATGAATGTCAACTAAAATGAACCTGAAAATGAATCCAAGTTTTTTTGTTTTACCACCAGGCACCCTCGAAGATTGAAACTGTTGAAGAATAAAATAAAAAAAATAAAATAATTTAAAAAAAAAGAAGAACACAAAGTATGTTTGTGTTCTGTGTCTATTCTTCTCAGTTTAAAGACAGCAAGGGGATAGACGAGAAAGAGAAAATTGTAAAGTGTTTGTATAATTCCACCCACATTGATAAATGTTCCAAAATCTTTCTCTGCTTTCTGTTAATTCTACCAGATCAGCACTATTTTGGAATGTCTTTCTTTATTTTCGTGGAGAGTGGTGAGCAAGTTAAAACACCTGCTTCAATATATTTCCCCACCAACTGATGGCGCCAGTCTTAGTCTCATTGTAAACAGAATGGCTTCCGTCATTTTTCTTCTAATGTCCATTCTTGTATGTTCTAAGCATGAAGAGTTTGCATGGAGAACTTTTTTTATCTTGGTATGTAAAATTCTCACATTGACAATAGTGCGCTTAGTTTAGGTTGCAATACACAGTAAATGATAGGGTAAGATTTGTTCATGAAAGATGACAATAAACAATAGATAAATAATACAACTTAAACAGCTTCTTCCGAATACTTTTTTACCGAAATAACATATAAAGAAATACAGAGAAAGTCAAAATAATGTTAACACAATCACGAGAAGGTGAGTCAAAATTGAGAAATAACATATAAAGAAATACAGGGAAAGTCAAAATAATGTTAACACAGTCACAACCAGCGATCAATAGTACAATTTAATTTCTTCACACATTTCACGGTAAATGTTTGATAATACATTTTTTATTTTGTCTTTTAGATTTTCGATGTCTCTAATTTTTTGCTATATACGCAATCATTTATCATACCTCATAATTAGATGTCAAAAGGTATCACATCAGAAAAGTGTAGTGGCCTCACAATGGTCCGCTGAACCTACCTAACGGTTTGAAAATGCTAGATCGAAACATGCACAAACAGTACGAGCAAAATTGTCAACATAATTTTGATTCACACTGAATATGTTCGGGTGTGGGCGGTAAATTGAAAGTAAGTTGACATTAAGTGCTACCCCCACTTAATTATTTACTTTTTTACTGCTAATGAAAATATGCCTTTCTTTACATAAAATTACTTATTTCAATTCAATAGCTCTATATGCCGTCTGTTCAATTTCTAAATATGTTTAGTTTTGGAAATAACACAAATTGTTTCAAAGTCTCATGAATAGTTAATCATAATCCCGATATTTCAACTAACATTGATTTGCAACATACACTGTGGGCGGTAAATTGAAGTAAGTGGACATGGAGGGTACCCTACTTAATTATTTACCGGTTTACTTCTAATGAAAATTGTTTAGCAGTTTCCTTTATATCTATTACAAATATGCCTTTTTTACATAATACTTATTTCAATTCAATAGCACTTTATGCCGTCTGTTCAATTGCGACATAGTTTTTAGTTTTGGAAATATCACAAATTGTTTCAAAGTCCCATGAATAGTTAATCAAAATCCCGATATTTCCACTAACATTGATCTGCAATATGCACTATGACAAAAATGTCAGGATTTTACTATAAGAAGTTTGATATACACTGGAATCAGTAAGATTACGACTACTGGAGGGAAATTAGAATTTAATGGGTTAGTTCACCTCCTTAATAACCACTTTAGTGTTATGGGACTTACACTTTTTGGACTATAATGAACTCTTCCTATTATCATGAATACCGGGAGAATATGCCTCTCAAAGTTGAGTTGAGTAACTCCGATCTAATACTTGGCAGTTTGACTGACGTATAACAGTCTTTGTATTTGTTATCTTGTTAAATATACATGCTTCACTAATAGCCGAGTTCGTGTTTTTCTTCCAGACCTATTCTGGGTCCCCCACACCTAGCATTTCTGAAGATGCATCTATCATGATACTTTTTTTCTTTTGAAACCAAATCAAGTGTAAATGTCTTTGTATTCATGTTCATTTAAGAGAACAAAGACTATGTAAGGTTGGTGATTTAGACTGAAGATTAAGTTTAGAGACATTTGAAATTCCCAGATATGATCACAGTTATTTTATGACATGAACATATCAATATTACTATCGTCATAATCTACCAAACTTTCTAGTGAAGTACTTAAAAGTTTTGCAGAAACATTTTATATAACTGTCATTTTTAAAATCAATTTTAGTTGATATGTTTAGAATCTGATGTCTATTAAACATCTGACAGAAAATGTGCAAAGCTCACATATGTAGGCACATGATTCTGATTAAATATCATAGATTAATTAGTTTATCAAAACTGCACATCTAATGAATTTGAATTTGCTTATTAATTGTCTAGTGTAAGGAATCAAATTAATAATTTGACTTTCGGTGATATGCTACTAATATTGTTTTGATAACTATTTCTATTTTCTTGTTGGATATCAATGAAGTTTACTTTGATGTCGATATCCATGTCTTATTTCTTCTTGCATCTCATGATGTCCAATTACATGTTTGCAATTATCATTTCATGTAATAAGTATATTACAAAAATCTTTATTTTACCGTTTATATTCAACCCGATTTTGAAATTTATTATTCTCAAATTTAAAATATATATATATATAAATTACATCAGTACGAGAACCAATTTCAGCAAACTAACTGTACCAATGAAACCATTTTGTTGGAACAGGTTCTTTAGCTAATTCTGAAGATTTAAATAATAATATCATAACCGTCAATGACTTATCACATAAAAATGAGCAATGAAGAATGTTTTTCCTTTCAGGAGTAAAATCTGACCATTATTTGCACTTTACTGAATTAATGAATCTACATGTATTCAATTGAAAAGATTTTCTATGCAGATCGAATCTTCTTTACAGTTTTTGCTTTCATATTATCCTGCTTGTTTTTACTACACATTTTTTAAATATCCATATGCTTTCTGACGGCTTTTGATATATTTTTTAATTTAATCAATTTATAGGGGACCTACCTCTTCAAACCATATCTCTGCTTCGCATGGTTGGATACTGGTAAATCAGTGGTGCGTTAGAGAACTCCTAAAATAGACATACAGAGAAAATTCGCTTATTTTGACTTCTAATCCTTTGTACGTGTGTGAGTCTCACTTTAAATGAGACCTTCTGCATTACTCGATTCGAGTAAACGTTCAGTTCTTCTTGATTTCTAATCCTTTCAAGCTCAGCAGAGATACTTCATCAGGCTGTAGGGTCTAAATCTGAGAGGGTTCAAGGTTGGCTTCTTGTAGCCTGAGGTGCCATGTGAATTTGCACTGATTGGTGAGCTGGAGAATATTTTTGCTTTTTATCCTCAGTACTTGTAGGACTACAACTTGAACCACGCTTTTTATTTTCAACTTTTATTCGAGTGCTCAATCTGAAAACCTCTATGTTTCATTCAATCATCCAAGTCCTTATTTAATATCAATTTACTCATTCCAGAAATTTTTACATTATTTGATTTGGTTTTGTTTCAAAAGTTTTGTAATATTCACATATATTTTTACATTAGAACATTACTAAATAATGATTTTAAAATTTATATATTCACTCAATATTCTTGGTTTTTACACTGATGTGCGATGTATAGAGCAGATTTTGAATGTTACCCATGTTCCTTGCTCTTGCGAAAGGTATGACTACATATTATTTAAGCAGTAAGTTTTCTATCTGGAAAATGATTATAATTTTCCAAAAATATTAATGCAATATTCACACTCTAATGTTAATTTCGCTTACAACTCAACATATGTTTTGGCCCTAAACATGCACAATGGTTGATAAACCGTAAGAAATAAACCAATCAACTATTCTCATCTAATTATATACGATTGCATTTATATTTACTTTTTGCATTCTCACTTTTGAATTACTGGTTCCCAGATTCCGAAGCCAGTTTCACTTAGCAGCAAAGTTAAGTGTTCCTGTATTCTTGGTTTGTCATATATTAATTGTTTACTACGACGTACATATGAACATACTTCCAGTTCTTCCCTCACTACCGATTTGAAAATCACCACGTTGATAAATTCTATAAAGCGTTGTGTTATCTTCCATCTAGAATCTTTATAAATACAAACAACTTTTTCTTCTTGAATGGCGTATAGCTTAGGAAACATTGTTGCAAGGATCATAGTAAACAAAACAAATATCAATAGGTCAAACAGCAGCATATAATTCTCTTGATTAACAGAGAAAAAAAATTCAAATTCGTTTCATTGACTTGATATGATGTTGAATCAGAATGCAAAGGCATTTTTGAAATTACCCAGTAAATACAACAAGGAGGTGATGATGCTCGATGATACACGACACAACTAGTCCGCTGGAGCTAATTCATAGCTAACCACGTGCAGTCTTCCAGCATTTAGTCTACTGGCAGGGACCACTGATGTTAAGTCTACTGTACGCTTCACTGAGCGATTGAATATTCTGGGGGCAGAGGGAATCAAATCTGCGAAAATCCATAACCGGATGTTACCGCAGTATGGATTAGGCATCATGACGTTAAATAAAAGTTTTTAAACGCGAATAGTAAGTGTAACAAACGAAAGACTATCAAGTTGCTTGTCAATATTGTGTCAAATATAACACATCCCGATACAGGATGCCGTGATAAGCAAAGACGGATGAATCACTTTATACAAATTTAAGTAAAATAAATATAATTTTCTAATTCTCAAATTATGCCTTTAATTTTCATTAAAATTCAATTTCGATAGACTTAAGAAATATACGAAGCTATGGAGAGCAATATACACTTGCGGCGCATAAATTAAGCTCTCGTCGACGTAAGCTAATTTATCAGAAATGACTCAGACAAAATTTATTTATTTATATTCGATTTTTGTGACGGAAAGTTACACTAGATGCAGATACAGAAAATATCGAATATGCACTGATCTTTCTGTTGTCGTCGTTGTTGTTGTTGTTCGTCCTCTTCTATGTGCCCTGTCCTTTCAGGACATAGGCGATCATGGCTTTCCACATTTCCCTATCCCCAGTTGCTCTTAGCACACCTTCTCCTGTTTCACCATGCAACCCTTGTTCCATCCTCCACCTGATTATGTCCTTCAAATATGTTATACGCTGCTTTCCTCTGTTTCATTTTCCCGCTATCTGGCCTGTTAGTATTGGGTTCTCTAAGCCCTCTTTCCTCATTTCATGTCCTAGGAATTTTAGTTGTCTCTTCCTGATGCTCAGTATTAATTTCCTTTTTGTTTCCAGTCTTTCCAAAACCTCGTCATTGCTCACATGCTTGATCCATGATATCAGCAGCATCCTTCTGTAGAAGCACATTTCAGTTGTTTCAAGTTTTCATTCATCTTTGATGATATAATCCAGCATTCACTTCCAGCATTTATTGAAGAACTGACATCACATCCAGTATTCTTTTCCTTGTTTCTAGCGTAATTGTCCTGTTTCTTGATACTTTACTCAACTTCAATGTCACTTTGCCTTAACCCATTGGCCACTGCCATCTCTTCTGAAAGTGATCCATCAAATGTGAGACGAGCCTTCCTATTATCATGTAGCTATTTCATTAACTTAACAAAAGTTGGAGGGCAACAATTCTTAGCAAGAATGCCAAACCAAATTTAACTCATATATGTGATAAATAAAGCGCTTCGACGTAGAGTAATGGTTAGCAAGATGTGCCGCTGGGTCGGTTACAACTGAATAGTGATTTCGATCTTCACTGAGTGCTCCATACTTCTGGCCGTATGCGACATCTAAACTACGCTTAGAAAATCACCAGCTTATTACGGCGTGGTGTAATGGTTAGCAAGATAGTCTCACTGGAACAGTTAAAAGTGAGTACTAAGTTTGATAATCACGAAGTGCCCTATACATTCAGCTTTGGTCACATCTACGCTTAGAAATTCAAATAAGTAAGGATCCTTCACACCATTACTTAGTAAAATTTACCTATATTAATTTAATTTTAACGGTGAGCCGAACCAGCTGTTCTCCGATTTCTTTTTCTTATCTGTTATATACAGTGGAACCTGCCGTATGCAACCTCTTCATCAGTGACCACTTGTTGTTAACAACCGTTTTTCTATGCACGAAAGATTTGCTAATGTGAATTGACCTCTAGTGGGCTACCACCTCCAGAACTGCGAACTTCTAAATTAGGAGAAGCTAAATTAGTAATCTATTTCATTTTAATTTGATATAAGCCAGGAACACTTCCTCATTGTTTTGTTATTGTAGTGTTGTATCAACCTGTTATTTCTTGTCGAACAGTACATTGCCTGAGTTCACGTTCAATCTTCGTTTCAGGTATCGGGAAATCACCATTATGTCCCTTTCTCAAATGTCAGTCTGTTTCGTCCCTCTATTTTTTGTGTATCCATCTAGTCTATCTGGGTATATCTATCAGTATCTCTGTTTCTCTATCCCCACCCACGATCGCTGTAATTTTTTGGTCTATTTTTTTTTCCTATGTATTATCGCAGAATCTTTTTTGCTATCACTCTCTTCTAAGAAAGAGCTGAAACAGTATACTTTTTTAAAATCAACTTAATAAATATTTTTGTGAATAAATATTTTGATCTCTTGTTGATCATTGTTTTTTGAATTTTTAAAATGAATTATGCTGAATAAATTCCCTTAAAGTTAGGCCATTTTCTCATAGTCTCATTTATTTATTACCGGATTACATAGTAAAATTCTAATATATATATATATATATTTTTTAATCATTTCACCCCGAGCAAGGCGGAAACGCCACTGATGTGCAGGGGGCTACCTAAATGTAAAAAGATTAACTAGAAAAGAGTGAGGAGCACAAACTAGTTAGAAAGGAACAATAGAAAGCTGAGAAAGCAGGTGCGATGACAGATACATAGGTGGAGAGAAAGGGAATGTTATACGGGGGTGGGGAGAGAGCTAGAGTTCAGTGGTTAGTAGATGAGTATTGACATTCTGATGAGTAGAATATACGTTCCTGGCGTAAATAGGTCATGACTATGAGCATTTAGTGAACAACCCCCTGCCGTATGCGGCCTGTTTTTGATGGCAGTAGGGTTGGTCGCATCTGACATATTTCCACTGTAGAACTAAATTATTTCTTGCTACTATATATTTTAATGTTTGCATGCATATTTTCGTTCTTCTCACATTCGATGAGGGCTTTCGCTATATTATGTATGTCTCCTTCTCACGTTTCTATATTCTTTCAATCTTTCTTTCCAATCATGTGTAATTTTCTAGATTCATTTATTCTAAAATTCACACAATGTTGTTTTTCCTACGCTCATTTACTGAAATCATATCCTCCTGGATTTTTTTTCGGTATTCATTCGTTCAGATTATCATGACTTAAATTCAAAGTAAGTAACGTTTAGAAAGATTGCATTATGCCAGTTATTTAACTGGGAGCTTATGCCTGCTTAGGAAATCTTCTTAACTGAATCTTCTTAAAATTTACCTGTCGTCGACAAATACACAACTGGAAATGTTGGCAAATATATAACTATTCCAGTTATCATTTTTAGAGTTAACCAATATTCGCTTTATTATAATGCTCTTTGTCTTTCTCTCTCCATTGATGTCATTGATATTCATCGCTCAATTTTTAAAGATTCTGAATGTAGAATTTTTATAATCTTAGTAATTTCTACTTAAAAGATCAGCTTATGAATGTCTACCATTTTTCTAGTTTTACGTTTAGGTCAATAGGTCAGTATTAGTTTCAAGCAGATTTGTTTATGTCATTGATAAATGGAGTATTTGTCATGCTTTGTAGGGCACTAATTATATTGGTACATTGACATGTTTTCCTCATGCATTCACTTATATTTTTGATTTTAAAAAAATGTATTTCATCTTATTTCCTCTGTGCCATGCAATCTTTCCCTTAATAAATGTGCTTCTAATTTCTTCGTTAACAAACCTACTTCCATATTATGAGTTTTTTTTCTTGTAGTCCTATCTTCCTGATTCGTTCCATTTATCTTTTGCAGACCTTTCAGCTTCCTGTATTCTTTTTGTTTTCTACTTTACATATAATATTGAATTGACCATGTTATACTTCTTATTTTCTTACATTTTTTCCATCCGTTTTCCATTCGCAATCATCCATCCATCATTTGCCTATAAATTTTCTTCTGCTTCATTCATTTGATTTCTTTTTAGCCGTATTTTGGAAAGAGGATTGACCCAAGCTAGGCACTCACCAGGCGAAGCTAATCAAGTTTCCTTTTACCTTGAGTATACATGATTGAAGGACAAGATTCATAGGACATTTTTTCTTAGGTTCATTATGGACATTACTAGAATGAGCTTCCAAGGCGGAGAAATCCAGCGAACTCGACACAGGGTACTTGAAAATTTTGTACGCAAACACATGCACGCACCCACATATATTAATGATATATAGTAAAAAAAATATATATATATATATTGTAATGGCTGTTACAATGGTTCATAAAAGCATAAAAACCTACGTGTTCCATAACTTAATTACAATATATATATATATATATATATATATATATATATATATATATATAAACATATATATATATATATTTATATATATCTTCATATATATCTTTATATATATATGTGTGTGTGTGTGTGTGTGTGTGTGTGTTTGCGCGAGTGTGTGTGTCTGTGTGACAGTTTTTGGTTGTTACAATGGTTTATAAATGCATAAGATTTACGTGTTCCATAACTTTCTTACAATATATATATAAACACACACACACACACACACACACACGCGCGCATATATATATATATATATATATATATATATATATATATATATGCGTGTGTGTGTGTGTTTGTTTGTGACAGTTTTCATTGCGATATATATATATATATGCCATAATTCGTGTTGCTATTATTCGTTTGGGCACGAATCCACGATAACATCACTGATACTCTTTGCTAGTTTAATCTATATTACGTTAATGTTTGGCGCAACAAATTCACCTAGCATCCAAATGAATCATTATCTAAATAGGTTTGTTTAAAGAAAATCTTTTATGGATCGTCCCTGTCAGCTTTACTCTTTTCTCTCTCATTCTTACTCTGTCTCTTTCATTCTCATCTGATTTCTATATACATAGAAGTTGCTAACTTTGGACATTACTTCAATGATATGCTCGGATTTCGGGGACTTCATTGAGGGGTCTGTACTGTTGAGTAAAATCTTGCTTATTTGCCGAGGTTCTATTGATTTTTTCTGCCATAGAGCGCTTTCTAGGAATCTTGATTTTTTATTTGTTTGTTTTCCTGAGTAGAGGTGATTCTTTGGCTTTTTCATCTTGAATTTACTTCCGAGATTATCTTGGGTGTGTCCATAAAATCTATCTATCTATCTATCTATCTATCTATCTATCTATCTATCTGTGTGTGTGCATATATGCAACTTTAGTTTAAAATAATTGGATTCATCAAAAACTGAGAATATTTGAATATGTGTCTATGTATACTTTAGTATTACTTGCTCATTATTCATCTGAAATTGTAAAGAATTGGACTTATGAAAATATATGCGTATGATAGAGGGTTAATAACAGTTTATACTTAAATTCATTCGACAAAAATGACCTCTTTTCTGAAAATAATAAAATATTATTTACTGGTATAAAATATGAACTCAGAGATTAATAACAGATATTTTTCTCATTGTCTAATAAAATAGAAAGAAAGAAAAAGAAAAGAGAAGAAATATGAAGAACAAATTGGAAAAGGGTACTCAAAATGGGATTCAATAAAGAAGCGATGGTGACCTCAGCTAACAACATAGCCCCAAAGGAAATCAGACATAGAAGAAAAAACGAGTGGATGACCGAAGAGATCCTCCACATGATGCAAAGGAGACAAAAAATAACTCCAAGACACGGAGCAGAGTACAAGAAGCTTCAGAAGGAGAAAAGGAACAAATGCAGACAAGCCAAAGAGGAATGGCTCAACAACAAATGCGCTGAAGTAGAGAGACTGAGCAGGAACAACAAAGCAGAGATGCATAAAGAGATAAGAGAACTGACAGGACCAAAAACCTGCTCCTCAACAGGATGCATAAAATCCAAGGAAGGAACAATCATATTAGAGAAAGAGGAAATACTCCAGCGATGGGAAGAATATATAAAGGATCTCTTTTGCGACAAGAGAGAACAACCGAGAATACACAAGGAGATGGATGGACCGGAAATACTAAAATCGAAAGTGGAAGTTACAATGGCCAAAATGAACAGAAACAAAGCACCTGGTCCAGACGGCATAGTGATAGAGCTGCTGACAGCCTTAGAAGAATATGGCATAGAAAAGATTACCGACATAATAAACGAAATTTATAGCAGTGGAATAATACCAGACGACCTATGTAAGTCGATATTTATGGCACTGCCAAAGAAACCTGGTGCAAACGAGTGCGTACTACACAGAATTCTCAGCTTAATGAGTCACTGATGAATAGAGCGAGAAGCAGAATCAGGCCAGAAATAGGGCAAGAATAGTGCGGGTTCGTCAAAGACACTGGGGGATAACAGAATCAAGCAAATGCAAAAATGTAAGTATCTAGTAAGTGTTCTAACAGAAGATGGACAGTGCGACACGGAGATCCAAAGGCGAATTGGCATGGCAAAGGACGCGTTCCAGAAGATGACCAAAATACTAACACATAGGAAAATCTCAATAGAAACGAAGAAAAGAGTGCTAGACTGCTACGTGATGTCAGTTCTTCAATACGACAGTGAATGCTGGACAATATCATCGACAGTGAGGACAAAACTGGAAGCGGCCGAAATGTGGTTTTACAGAAGGATCCTACAGATATCGTGGACTGATCATGCAAGCAACAATGACGTGTTGGAAAGAATGGCAACAAAAAAGGAAATTGATGCTGAGCATCATGAAGAGAAAACTGAAGTTCCTGGGACATGCAATGTGGAAGGAGAACCTAGAGAACCTGATACTGACTGGTCAGATAGAAGGAAGGAGAGACAGAGGAAGGCAGCGGATAACATATTTGCAGTGTCTGATCAGGTGGGTGACGGAACGGGGGTTGCCAGAAGCAACAGGAGGAAACATACTAAGAGCCACAAGGGATAGGGAGAGGTGGAGAACCATGATCGCCTACGTCCTGAAGGGACACGTCACATAGAAGAAGAAGAAGAAGAAGAAGAAGAAGAAGAAGAAAATATACATCATGTTTCAGTGTATATTTGTGTGTGTGCATGAGTATGTATCTTCATAATGTCTAAAAGTATAACCAAAAGCGCTCATTTAATATACACAAGACTCTATCTGCATAAACCATCTATTTATATATATATATATCCGCGTAGGTACAGAACGAAGAAAGATTTCTTTCCGTCCAAAACATTAATTTAAAACATTGCTCGATATATGATGCATAGGGCTGTGAATATATGTATATATATATATATATATATATATATATATATATATAACATCGCTTGCTAGAATAGAAAATTCTAATCATTAACTGGTTGTAATTGATAGATTTCATGTTACATCAGAAGAAAATGGACCCGCCGAATCATTTATATCCCTAATTATCATATAGTGTAGCTGCGCGTGATTTCCTCCCACCTAAATGCCTTATCTAAGTGTCCACCAAATCCATGTATTTTCTTTTTGTCTTACATCACCTTAAATTTTTCTACGAAATCTATGATGAATATAATGAACATGCTTCAGAAAATAAGCTTCTTCGCTATTGATAAGACACTTTTGACTTGAGAAAAGCGAAGTTTAGAAATCGTCTGTTAATTTTAAGAAACATATCCTGTTTTCCGTCAACCAGTAAGTGATTGTCCATTTGCCTGCATCATAGATTGTTTGGGAATTATTTAGGAGAGCAAATATTTTGCTAATCAATCTGCAACACAGTGGATTTCAGAGTACATTATGTCCAGTTTGCTTGAGAAAATAAAACTAAACAAATCCGTGAATTTTCGCTAAGAAAGCAGCATGGAATAAAAATAAAAATACCTACCGTGATTAAACTTGGATACAATAACATTTTATCAGTGATTTTTTTAAAAAATACGAAAACCAAAATAAATATGTTTGGGACATACGTTTGATGCCTAAGATGTACTTTAGATTGGTGCTTAAAACATTGATTGCTGACTAAGTGTATACTAGTTGTATTTTTTAACGCAAGTTATTTCGTGCAAAATAAAAGTAACCTCATGTTTGGAGATGTGATATGTTTTCATCTGTGGCCACGAACAATGACTTTATTGGAATTGATAATATCAGTGTGACTACAATTTTAAGTTTTATGTTAGAGTTATAAATCAATAAATATTTTTTGGAATGTTTTTTGGAATAAATTTTAAAATTCTAAAACTGTTATTTGAAATCAGATTTCGTAATTGAACTCTGGCATTCATCGTGATGAATGCTGAGAGAAATTGGCGCTATTTTCAATCATTTCAGCCCAAGCAAGGCAAGAACACGACTGGTACGCAGTTGGGGGTATAGTGAGTGAAAAGACCCGTCAGAGAGGGAATTAAGGAGAGAATAAAAATTAGCGGAATTCAAGATGATAAAAGATAACAAATGACTTTGCATGTATATATAGGAGAGTGCAGCTATCAGGAAATCAATAAACGAATTGAAAATCAAATAGCTGGAAATGCGAGAAAAGATGCTATTGAAGTTGAAATGGTGGTTACATGTTAAGTATTTCAAAGGTAAAAGAGTAGATGGAAATCTAGTAGCACAATAAAATTCACATGGTCTGGACAGCGGGGTAAAAAGCTCTTCATAAAAGTTACTATGGAAATATTTGATTTTTAAAATCATATCACTCCGAGCAAGGCGGTAGCGCCATTGATGTGCAGGACGCTACATAAGAGTAAAGCAATTATATAGAACAGTGTGAAGAGAGGGATGATCCAGTTAGAAAGGAGCAAGAGAAGGAAGAAAATACAGGTGTGATCAGAGTTGCAGAGGTGGAGAGAAAATAAATGATATACAGGGTGGTGAAGAAAGAACTAGGGTCAGGGTGGTGAAGAAAGAACTAGGGTAAAGTGGTTAAGAGATGCGTATTGACCTCGCATTTAAATTCCTGGTGGCTGGAAAGCAAGAAGAAGGAAGCGAGTTCCACAGGCGGGAAGTGCGAGAAGAAACATTTAAACAATTTCACATCAGTGCAAAATGACCGAAGTCGTGATATCAAGTAAGGATCTATTACACTGCAAAATCCTTTTTTAGATTTTGTCAAAATTATCGAGATGAATAGCCAGAGCAGCAGACCACATAGTAAAATTATTCAGTGGACGAACGAGTCGTAGATTTAAAATGTACATGATGGATTCCGGAGAAAAAAACTTTCTGACACGATACAGTTACCCAACTATGTTAACACTAGATGCAGCTATTGATTTAATGCAAGCATTTCACTTCAAGTCGGTTGAAAAGGCAACGTAAAGCAACTCAGTGTTTTGCTCTCCATGACAGTATTTTCAGGCATGGCTGTCAAGAAAGTGTCTCAATGCTGGCTAAAAGAAAGCAGTTTTGTTTTGAAGGCATTTAAATATACAAACCATTCCTTGCCCCAATGAAAAATAACTGCAATTCCTTTTCAAAATCTGCAGCCCGCTTTGTTTTTTCATCCTTGGCGGATTTACTATTGAGACGGATGTAAATGTTAGTCTCATTTTCACAATTTCCTATTTTGGATCAAAGACGATATGTAAATGCTTTATAAAGATCAAAAACAGCGTAGCGCCAAGGAAAGACCTTTGTTTTATTATTGGTTTAATAGGAACTACTAAATTAAATCAAACAATCACCCAGAAAACAAGTCTTTTTTTTAAACTGGAGCTTGTGGAAAAGGCCAGCATGCCAAAGCCTGTCAAATTGGAAATATTTGTTGCCACAACACCAGCTTCGCTTTATCAAATGCTTGTAATACATATTATGTGATGGCCGTTAGCATAAGACTTTTGAAGCGGGAATCATACTTTTTGTCAGTAATTTGGCATGACGTACTATGCTTCACTTGCTCAGCACTGATTAGTTCCTCGAATATTTTGCTGAAAATCTGTAAAAGGGTAATATGGCGAGAGTTCAAGGGGACAGAGGTTCAAAAGATTTCCGAAAAACAAGAACTGCACATGAATACCTTCAACTGGATGAAAAGCAGAGTAGAGAAATAATAATTGTAGCCTTTGAATAGGGTGGAACCCGTTCAGGGGTACATTTCATTCGTAAGACGGCTGAGATAACATCACCTCTGCTTATTTTATGGTAGTCTAATTTGAAAATGATGTCTGAAAGCAGAGACATGGTTATGTATATATAACCCAGCTGAATCTCTGTTCCGAGTGGAAAGGTGTGTCTGGCTACTCAATATTTGTCAAGTGCTGAGTTGCAAGAGAATTTGCAAAGCAAAACATTCAATCTTCACTGCTGTGGATGTGAAGACTTCGCATTGAGTGAATCAAGGAAGGATTGAGTGTTTGCCGTTATTCAGAAATTCTTGTAGAGTCGTCAGAAATCTTTTGACCAAAAAATGCTAGAATATCTACGTTGTTTTATTCGATCAGCCGTGCATGTGGACATTAGAGTCCTTTTTAAATAAAGGAACATAATCAGGAATCAAAAACTTAGAGGAGAGGATTGCAGTGTTAAGATTAGTTTCGCTGAGAGCTAGGATGTTTCGGGGCATTTCGAAGAAGATCGTTTCTATTCTGGAATAATTGCTACGAATACCAAGGATTTGGATAAAGAAATGCTAAGGGGTTTAGGGTTTTTTTCGGTCAGTTTTAGTTTTAATATATTTGATTTCTTATAGTCATGGTAAGTTATTTTGGTAAAGAGCAGCCTAGATTATTGGTAGCAGTATGTCGTTAAATGCAACATGTGGAGGAAGGCAATTGGCGCCGACTCCACAGGAGGGAACTTCCTGGGACACACATCCATGCGCAACATAGCACTGCAAAGAAGCCGAAATTATTTGACTGTTGATAAGAGCAGTCTCTCTAATGCGACGCAAAATATCGGATTCCTAACTATCATGAGGAAGTATCAGATAGAAAGCTCTCAACACGGTACCACCATACACACACATCACAGAATGCTTAGGACAGCACCACTATTAAAGCCTGAAGAGCAGAAATGAACTGGGACCCCTTTCTTTAAGCAGGAAACAAAGATGGAGTCTCTACACTTGTTTGAGTGATATGTATGAACCGGGTGACTGGAAAAACCTATCTACCTTTACTGAAAGAAAACGACGAATTTGTTACAGGTTCAGCAAATGATCAAAACTAGCAGATCTTCCAAGAAATAAAAATCAGTCAACTATTTTACTAAAGATTTTCCATTAGAATAACTGATTTGGGGCAGTTGAATCCTCTACCAACAGTTTTTTGACCATGCGATATTTAACTTTCTAATTTATTAAGCGGAGATTACGGTGACACGCGTGAGTCTCAAAAAACAAAGAGAATAAAAATGAAAGAAAAAACATAAAAACACAGAAAGAAAAAAAAGAAAAAACAAACGATTTCAAACAAGAAAGTTTTAACGGGATTTAAGTACTCAAATAAAACAGAGGGCCTCAACTGGAAAATAAAACAAATAAATATATATTAACAAAAAGGAAGGAAAATAAGACAGAAATGAAAATATGACAGAAAGAAAAATAACTTCAAAGACAAGTTCAGATAAAACTTCACACTTGTATGGAGGGAGAATTTGTCAGGATGACGAAACATACAGCACAGTTTGGTTGTTGAATGTGGCACCATAATGCAATGATGGACATCGGGAAGATTTGATGAAGTATATATATATATATATAGTCATCCACAGACAGATCTGTTTCGCTATATCACAGCTCATCAATAAGGTTAGACATCCGATTGCTTCTAGCCAGGATTGAAACCCAACCGAATTGACATAAGTCGGCGTTTTTACCTCTGAACTATAGGTGATCGGTAGAGGATGGCAGACTTTAGCGTGTTATATATAACTTATACACAGGTCAGTAGATATATATTAATCTTTCACTGCCAAGTAAGGCAGTAAAGCCGCTATCAAACACGGTTTTACATTTGCTGAAAGTATATAAAAAAGAAAACCTTATTAAGGGGAAAGAACAGGAATTAAGAAGACTGAATATAACAATTGATTCTGTATTTGAAATTTTTAATATCAAAGTTCACTGGATAGCAATTCTTAAGCAAAGGCGAATTGCAAAGAAGAAACTATTGCTATAGTGATTATAGTTACTCACTACATTGCATCTATAATATAATGGGACCCAGCTGCAAATATACTAATGCGTTTAAAGTCACTATATCAAAGATATCAGTCACTTACGTCTTATGAGTAATACACATTTTGACGATCATGCCTTGAATAAACTTAATCTATCCTGTTATTTAACCCATAGCTGAAGGGAATAAATGGATTATTAAGTTTCCCAAGGCTATTTGCACGTAGGTGAATGCGATGAATTTAACTCCTCTCTCTTATTTCTGGTTTCAAGTAGATATCCACAGCTGCACAAATATTTACGCATTTTAATCATCAAAGATATGTCTTTTTAATACTACCAATATATAATAACGTTTTGAAAAAACGTAATAAATTTTCATTAAACTTACTACTGTTTTAAAACAATGTATCTGGCTTGGTTTTTAAAAGGTGAGCAACACTTTTGGCACAGATGTTCGTCATCTGATTTTCACTCTCCTTCAGAACCCCTGGAAAGATATATGATAATTACATAAGGAAACGACACCAACATAGTTAGTAATATATTCATACATCAGGTTACACTGCATATATATTCCTAGAGTGTTAACAGGAATATTGTCACAGAGCAGGCGAATATATTAATCCGCTATTTTTATACGTGTGGTAGGAATGTAGCAAACAATAAAGTTTTTCAAACTGAACGAATTAAGTAACGTTATTCTAAGAATATGACAGGTCATAATTCTTATCACAAAAGATACAGTATCATACAAACTGATTGAGTATAGTTCTAAATTTTAAACAATATGATCGTTTATTCTTTTATTTATATTAAAAGATGTTTCGCTGATATATTTGGATCTGTATATTTTATTAGAAGGTTTCATGGATTCTGCATAAATTTATCATTCTTTTTAAGAAATATTTTTCAAATTCATTTTGTGGAGAGTGATTAAGTATAATCAATTTCTATATCATTAGTATAAGTAGAGGATTCGATACTTAGATGATTCATGTTACCTTCCGTTTCTCGATACCAGAGTTTCGTAGACAGATCCGTCCGTCCACTTTTTGATTATTTCCAATTGATTTCGTATACTTATAGCTTTTTAATTTTTATATGCAGATATATGTTCTGGTGCAAGTTATTTTTTCATTTATAGTTTGACTCTGCGTGGATCTGCGAACGTGTAGATTGCCATGACCATTGGTTTTTTTAACCAATTCTATCTATCTATCTATCTATCTATCTATCTATCTATCTATCTATGTGTGCCTGTGTGTTTTGTCACATACAAAAACATTTTACTTTGTAGATTTTGTAAGCTAGCTTCCTGTACTATATACTAAATGACTAAAAGAAATAAGAATTATTTTATTTATTAATTTTTCCTTATCGGGTACATAAATAAAGCTCCTAGTTCTAATGGGCTTGAATAAAACGATTGATTATATGATAGCATTGGGATGTCTGGAACATCTATGACAGTTTGATTAATTTGTTGGAAATTACCCTTTCTATTAAAATAAAATCCGTTCTATATGTATATATATTTCTCTCCTGTCACGATTATGAAGACAGAAACAACAGAGGAGCAGCATTGGTTCAGTTCATTCTCTTTACCACCAGTTATAAAAGCACATGTTAGGTGTTTTCTCTTTAACAGTGCCTCGTTATTTTATTTTTGCTATAGTTATGTCGTTTAGTAGTGAAGAATATTGTGACGACACCATCATGCCCTTAGATGTGATGGCTTCGGCACAGTAGCTGGTCTTCAAGCCCTCTATTACAACGGTGCTCTTCCTCACACACGATATGAACTTTGATCCTGAGGAAGTCACATTGAAATCTTGCTAGGTGTCTCATTACCACATTAACAGGACCGGACGCGTGTGCACAATTGGGTTAATAAGAATGGTACTAAAAGTAAATCGAAGGACACCTGAATGAGTTACGGAAAATGTCTTTATATACAAAAAAAAAAGGTCAAAAGAAATAGAATACAATAATCATCAATTTCTCATTCTTAAAAAGGAGCGAAAGTTTTTATTTAAGAGTAATGTTTGTCTTTTCAAAATTAATTCCAATTATCGGTTGGTAACATCTATCACTCCAATCGGAATTTTCAGTGTGACGATTCAAAATGTCTCATTCAAGCTTTCCACAAAAGCTTTAGGGAAATTGCCGAAGAGTTGTCTTTGTGGGTACGGGGATGACGGCGGCGGTAAATTAGTCTTATCTGCCTTAGCTCACCGCAGCAACTCGATTCAGTTTGACTTGAACTCCTTCTCGACTATTTCTGCTTCTTTACATCTTGAGCCAGAATTCTATCAGAGGCGCATTATTTCACTTTAACTCTTTTCCGTCGGTCGGCGATAGGTTTCTCTACGTTTTTTTACATCTTTAGTCAGGAATGAATTGAGGAGATATACAAAGATAGAAAGAAGCGTAAGACAATGATGTGTCTTTTCACCGGATCTATTCAACTTTTACAGCGAAAATATTTTGAGGATCCTAGAAGTTATTCCTGGATTCGTAATCGGAGGCCACAATTTTCTTTTCGGTCATATCTCCCGGTTAGGAAACCCTCTTACTTTTTCGTTACATCTCGACTGGTCCCAAGACTCAGCTTCAACTCTGTCTGTCCGACTGAGTGAGTGAGTGAGTGAGTGAGTGAGTGAGTGAGTGAGTGAGTGAGTGAGTGAGGCTCTCTGAGGCACTATTTTTATGAATGTACCAGATTCTCTTGGGGGTGCATGACAGACAGTGTGTGTCCATGCAAATCAAATCTTTAGCCAATATATTACTCCCGCCTCCACACTTTGAGGTAGAACTACCTCATTCAATCAACTGGTTTAACCAATGAAGTAGCAATATTTCTTAATGGCATCATTTCTTTTAGTATACTTCCCTTTTTGATTACATCATTTAACTTTCCGACTTTAAATCTGTTCTAGGGAGTCAATCATTTTGAGGATTTAACCTTGCCTAACCTCATCAAATGTTTACGAGAATCCTGAAACAATATTATGGTTAAAGTTTATTTTTGGTTACACCAGCTACAAAGCTTCCGCTTTATATCATACAATGGCCGGCAATATGATGACCCTGTTTGAGCTGTCACTTATAGCTGCAAAATTCACTTTTCAGCCAGTTTTCAAGATTTTTAAAAATTGGGAATATATTTTTTTCACAATTCCTTAGCTGCATACATATTGCAACCGATAATAAACAATTTTATTATCAATTAGGCTTATTTTCCTTTCTACTCATTTTGTAACAAATAATCTGCAGAATTAATAGTAACACTAATAATAATTTTTTTCCCTCCGTCGTACCAAAAATAGTCTTTAAATGACAGTAAAAATCCAAAAACACTAGCTTTTTCAAAGTTATTTTCCCCTTCGGGTTAGGCTTATACATTTTGTGCATTAATTTACACATGCAACAAAAGCTTTTTCTTAAAATGTCTGTTCAGAGAGCTTGAAAATATTCTCTCCTTTTATCTGATTATGCTTATTTTTTTTTCGTGCACTAATAATTGTATGCATGCAATTTTAATAAAAAATTCTTTATCAAAAGTTTCTTCAGACAACTACAAAAAATTCTTTACTCACTCCTGGTTCTACCTATATTTTTTCAAGCACTAACAATCTAAACCTGCAATTTCAACAGAAAGTTCTTTATAATTTTTGTGTCAACCTGAAAACAATTGGTGTATGTGTATGTGGAGGTGTTTTTTTTTCATGACTTGACTTTCTGGACACTGTTCTTTTTTGCTTCGCTGGGGTCGGTTCGTCAGAAGAGTGGACACTGTACGGCAACTCCCTTTTATATAGTGCTACTTACCATAATTACCATATATATAGCATAATGATGATCCACGTATACTGTCATAATATGTATAGGAAAAACTACTAAAAAGTTGTAAGTTTAAAAATGTATTTTTTTTACAGTATTTATTCATTTCTATTATATATATATATATATATATATATATATATATATATATATATTTGATATTTCAGACCGGCTTCGACCATTCATCAGAAACAAATGATTTTAAAATTTAAACTAGAAGCGTTCGTCGCGAGAGCGTTCGTCGGGAGATGTTTACATCATAATATTTGTAAACGTAAACCTATCTCTAAAAGACTTTTGAATGTTGTTTTAAAGAAAAAACATTTAAGTTTATCTAAAAAAATGTAACTATTGAAATATTTACAAAGATTCAAAATACCTAAGTCTCTATTTAACCCTAGCCTATATGTATTTAATTTTAAAAATACATTTTTAAACTTGCAACTTTTTAGTAGGTTTTCCTATATATATATATATATATATATATATATATATATATATATATATATATATGTATTAACAAAATTAATATTAATATTAATATTTAATAATTATATCTTTACGCATACACGGAAAAAAAGTGTTGGTTTGAAATACAACACGAACGTTATCTGCTTAATAAAACTCACGTGAGCTAGATGAAATCTGCTTGGCGAAGAACTTATTAATCTTACCCAATCACGCTAAACGAAGATAGACCGGACATTTACTAACTGTTGCGGGTTTAATTTTATTAAACCTAGTAGTCTTATCACGAATAACCAATTGAACAATGTCCAACGGATAACCATTGTTCACAAAGATAATATTTAAAAAAAATAATTTTCTCTTTCTAGGTGCGATGCGAACAAGTCATTAACGCCCTATCGGCCAAAGTACTAATCAAATTAATCTTTTTTGCTTAGGACAAAAAGGATCTCATGGAGTATAGGGACCCGTAAATGTAGACTACCGATAAATTGAGGTAAAGAAATCTATGAACAAGAAAATCTAAAAAGGGCAATGAACCACTGACGTCCATATCTATCTTAAATTTAAGGGCTTGATGAACACCATTGGGTAGGGAGAACATTTGGTAAACTTCCGATTCATGGTTAAACACAAAATTTGTCATCCACGTAACGAAAGCAAACTGGGGGTCGGGAAGAACCAAAAAGAATGCTTTCTTCGTAAGATTTCACAAAAATATTCGCCAAAAAATGACCCAAACGGGAACCCATCGCTACACATTAATCTGAAGATACATGATAATTATCAAAACTAAAATCGACACAGATCGTGGCAAATTTCCTGAGTTCAGCTAAAACACCTTTGGGTATAGTCAGAGGAGTTGAATTACTACGATATAGCAAATCGCAACAAATAACGATAGTCTCCGATAATGGAACACAAGTGAAGAGGCTTAAGATGTCAAACGAACACATAAATCTGTCAGTTGCCTCTCAATTGCGAAATAATTCGGAACAAGTAAAAGAATTTGTAATGCAAAAGTAATTATACTAACTGGTTGCAACATTATAGCCAACTACTTTGCGACTTTATGTCCAAACCATGAAATTTTCAATAACCCAATCTCTTACGCAAGTGGTGGATTTCACCAAGCGTTTCTCCAATAATCCAAATGGACGAGTCTCACTACTAGACCTCTGCTTCAGTTCAATCCCAGACTCTTGCACCGCCAAGCAGCTCTGCCCTCTCGGAAACTCTGAACACGCCGTAGTTTCCGTCAACATCACATTCCACTCCCACTCAACCCAAGAAACCCAGACTAGCAGAATATCATGCTGCTACCAAAGAGCAGACTGGGACTCGTTCCGCGACTTCCTGTGTGACGTCCCTTGGAACAACGTTTTTAGTTTTCCCGTTTAGTTCTGTGCATCCGAGGTCTCCTCTTGGTTTAAGTCTGGCATAGACGCTTTCATCCCAGCCAAGAAATTTCGTCTCCCTGGTTCTCGCCCGCTTGCTCACCCGCCATTGCCCACCGAAATCACTTCTTCCGACTCTATCGAAGCCACGCGGCGGACCAAAACAGGCGCCTTTTCGCCTCAGCTCGTAATAAGTGTAAAAAGATACTTAACGAAGCTAAGATGTCGTTTGCTGCCAGAATGAAGCAACGCATATCATACTGTAAGTTCGGCGCCAAAGACTACTGGCGATTCTGTAAAAGCGTGATTAACAAGAGTAAGACCTCAGTAACCTCCTCATCAATGAATTTAAGGTTCTCACTTCCTCAGTGGACAAGGCTGCATGCTTTGCTCGCAGATTCTCCACCAACTCGAGACTGGATTCGTCTGGAGTATCTACACCCGATTTTCCACCTAGAATCGATGCTCAACTGAATGACGTCCACATTACACCCTCGCTGGTCACTAAAATAATCTCAAAACTTGACCCTCAAAAATCGAGCAGAGAGGACGGAAGCCAATCATAGTCTTGAAGAAATGTGCCCCTGAACACTCCTCTCTCCTCTCTAAGCTCTACAACATCTGCCTACTTGCTTCCTACTTTCCTACCTGTTGGAAGTCTTCCTCTGTAGTTCCTATATTTAAGAATACTGGAAAACCCTCGCACCCTGCAAATTACCGCCCTATTAGACTTCTTTCTATCTTTGGCAAAGTGTTCGAAGCCATCATCAGCGCCGAGATGGTTCAGCATCTCACGGCCCACAGACTCCTCTCGGACAAACAGTATGGTTTCTACTTCGCCAGGTCTATTGCTGATATGCTATCGACCATCACCCAGTATATATACCAGGCTCTCGACAAGAATAGCGAAGCTTGAACCGTTGCCTTGGATATCTCCAAAGCTTTCGACAGAGTCTGGCATGCTGGCCTCCTACACAAAGAGCAGAGCTATGATATAACTGGACATGTATTTGAGCTAATCCAGTCATTTCTCTCTAACCGCACATTGAATGTGTTATTAAACGAACATGTTTCCCAGAACTACCATACGAACGATTTCCCCGATGATATAAGATCCCAAGTAGGCATGTACGCCGATGACAAAGCAGTTTACTCTCGCCTCGATCAAAAATCTGGTGTGAGCGACAAAGAGAACCTCGTGGCTGAGCTTGAGAAGGACCTCCAATCGTAGTGGACTGGGGTAGGAAATGGCTCGTAAATTTTTATGCTTCCAAAATAAAGCTGCTATCAATTAACCATCATAGACAATCGCACCTACATCCCATTAGCATGGAACAGTCTTGCCTCCCGGAGAGTAAAACACTACGCCTCCTTGGTCTCACAGTCTCAGCGGACCTCAAGTGGAATGACTAAATCAAATCCATTGCTATATCTGCTGCTATGAAAGTCGGCTCTCTGTGCAGAGCCCGGAAGTTTTTCCTGCCTGAATCTATCCTGCACATCTATAAATCTACCATCCACCCGCGTATTGAATACTGCTGCCACATCTGGTCAGGTGCCCCTGCTATTCTCCTTGGAGTTCTTGCCAAAATACAACGGAGAATCTGTAATGTGATTGATACCGACTTGGCAGACGGGCTGCAGTCACTCTCTCACCGGCGAGATGTAGCTTCCCTGTGCCTCTACTATAAATACTTTCACGGCTTCTGCTCCGATGAACTTAAATCACTGGTGCCCTCTAGGTATGAATTTGCACGAGTTATGGATTAGCAACTAGGCCCCACCCTTTTACAGTGAAACAGATAAGATGTAACCACAATTTCTACTCCAACAGATTCTTTTTCTCGCACTTCCCGCCTGTGGAATTCTCTTCCGCGTATTTGCTTCCCCGACAGCTACAATCTCCAGGAGTTTAAATGTAGGGTCAATAGACACCTCCTAACACACTAACTCGCACCCATTCTCTCAAACAATTTTCCCATCCACGCAACCCTCATCCTCGGTATCCTTATCCGTCTATCACCCTTCTTCTGACATTTCCTATCACTTTCCCCTATGCAACCCCCTAACCACTCTTTCTCATCACTCTTCCCAATGTAACCCCCTAACCACTCTTTCTCATCACTTTCCCTTATGTAAACCCCTAACCACTCTTTTTCATCACTTTCCCCTATGTAAACCCCTAACCACTCTTTCTCATCACTTTCATCTATGTAACCCCTTATCCACTCTTTCTCATCACTTTCCCCTATGTAATCCACTAACCACTCTTTCCCTCAGTTTCCTCTATGTAACCCCCTGCGCAACAGTGGCAGTGAAATGCTTTGCTTGGTGTGAAATGATTAAAAAAATATGAAGATTGATGACAAACTGTGCAAACGATAGAGTCACCAAATAAGTAATGGAAGTACCAAGTTTGAATTCCAGTCGACTTTGGCATCCATTTTAAATATATCACTTCCTTTTCAACAACTATTTGTTAAATAGTAAAGTTGTCTTGGATATTTAGCCTTGTCTGATAAATAATCTATGCGAAAGATAATCAATTCAAAACTTTCGTTTGGAGAACTTGTGACATACTATGTACCCGGTATTTTATTACCTCGAAAAGTGTAATTGGTTATACACCAGCCTTTACCACTCTAATCAAATGATACATGTACACTACCGGCCATAATTATTAGGAAACCCCAGCGTTTTTCTTTTAAAAATGATGTATTTCATACTATTTTTTAGTATTTATTGCCAAGTGAATAATTGTAAATGAAAATAGAATGGTTCTTTTGGTAACACTACACAATAACATGTGCATTAAATGAATTTATAAATATTTAATAATTACCTATATTGCAGTTTCATCAATGAAAGAAGGAAGAAAATTTAGGAAGATTCGGACGAGTTTATCTTTGAGTCTACGACTTGTAAAATGTGCAAATAATAATAACAAAAGAACCATTCGATTTTCATTTAGAATTATCTACTTAAATTTTTATGAAAGACATCATTTCTTTTAAAAGAACTGAGAATACCTAATAATTGTGGCCGGTAGTGTAGGTTATCTGGATGGTCGATTCTAAGGACAGAACTACTGAATTCTCATACATCGGAGGGAACGAATGTCTATTATTTATTACATTAAATTGTTAAAAGAGTATCGTTTGAGGAAAAGGTACCGAGGAAAATTAGAATCGGGTATGAGAAAACAAAATGTGAGTGCGGTTGGAAGTATTTCACTGCTTCACTCTCAAGCTTAAAGGAAACAATCTGCGGCAAATTAATTTGAAATAAAGTGGAAATCCAACGTAGCATTTATTATTTCTTCATTTATTTTTATTCTCTTGTATTAAAAACAAAAGTGACACAGAAAATGTAGGAATTATGCTTCAGTTGAAACATTAAATAGATCTAGAAAACACAGACAACTCTCAAGAAAAATAATAGCACATTAAAAAATTCAAAAAGAAAAAATTCATTTATTTCCATTTTTAGGTTTACAAACATAATAAGACACTTATTGAAATTATAGAAGTAACAAATAAAAATGTTCGTTTGCTGTCTTAGAAAATTTAATGCAGATAATAAATACAAATAAATATAACAATCTAATAAATAGGCAATCTATCTTATCATTGATGGAGTTAGAAGTTTCTCACTCATGTAAGAATATATAATTTTGATTACCTTCCGAATTTATATGATGACGTGTTATATATTTTTACACTATTTTTATCGAATTTTCTCCTAATCTCTGTTGCTGTTACCAGAACGTTTCTGACGTTATGCCCCCTGTCTTCTCCAGTTATATACCGATCCGGGTAATCTACAGTACATTTTATACTGAACCTATTATTTAATCTACGGGGGTAAACTAAGCTGATCCCACTGTTCATGTCTAAGGATGTCACATCTAGTTTTTATATTTATTTAGTACTTCTCGTTTATTGATCGGCCGTTTTGACTGAATACATGCACACACTGCCCGATCAAATGTTTTGAACTCACAACCAACATATTACTAAATTTCCAAACGAATGTTTTCATCTACTATCCTATTGTCTCGATAGATTACAGACCAACTTCTTCGACTTTAAGTCCCATCATCAATAGAATGTGAAGTAAGGAATTGTTCGATGCATGCAGCATCGCGTAAAAATCAAGTGGCAACCCATAGACGTACCAACAAAAGAGGATCAGCCTCAAACGTATCCTTCAGAATAACAATTACCCGGCAAACATAAAATTAGTCTCTACATGTGCAACTGTGCATCTACCATAAGTAATTGGCTTATGGAAAAACATTCAGAGATTTTGCAAACTAAACAACATCATGACAATATACAAGAGTAGTTGTATTCTACGGGGAAATATCTGTTGTGTAATATCTAACAGGCTGCTGGATATGATAAAAATTATGTCTACTAGATTACTTGCAGTCGTTGCAAATAATATAAATGCTACCCACAGGTTAGGTGAGACGAACGTGGAATAAGTTAAGGTTAGACGAAGATAAGGTTAGACGTACATGGAAAAGCCGTAATGAGAGGTGAGGCTATGAAATCAGGTATGTCTGATCATGTATGAAGCAAAAGGTGATTTATCAGCTTGTGTGTAATGAAGTGAAAATACAAGGAAGAACAGTGGCTAGCTAAGCGTCTGAAAGAATCAACACAGATACTAGGCTATGAATGCCGCTTATCATGAGAATTGATATCATAGAATTAAATACAATACAAGAGTGGTTAAAAAAGAAAGAACGACAATTAACAACATGCGTTCAAACGCAGCCACAGTGAAGACATAGACACCAGCAGTTGCAGTATAATCAGCACCCCTAGCTCACTATAGAAAATTGTCCAAAAAGATAAAAGCTTCTTCTTCTTCTTCTTCTTCTTCTTCTTCTTCTTCTTCTTTGTCCTCTTCTTCTTTTTCTATGTACCCTATTTTTCAGGATGTAGGGGATCATGGCTTTCCATGATTTCCTATCCCCGGCGCCTACTAGCATGCTTTTTACTTTTCACCACGCAATCCCCTTTCGTCCACCCACCCGCTCAGGCCAGTCAAGTACATTACAAGCTCTTTTCCTCTGTCTTTCGTTCCCTCTATCTGGCGTGTTAGTATCAGTTCCTCCAAGCCCTGCGTCCTCATTGCATGTCCCAGGAACTTTAGCTAACTCTTTCTGATGCTCAGTATTAATTTCCTTTTCATTTCCATCCTATCCAAAACCTCATCATTGCTTACGTCCTCAATTCATTATATCCGTAGGTTCCTTCTGTAGAACCACATTTCTTGCTTCATCTTTGATGATATTGTACAGAATTTACAGCCATATCGAAGAAATGACATCACATAGCAATCCAGTACTCGTCGTTTCTGGCGAAATTTTTCTGTCTTTTAATACTCTACTCAGCTTCTGGAACGCGTCATTTTCCATGCCAGATATCTGTGTCTCACTTTCCGTCTCTTTTTAGAACACTTCCCAGGTGTAAATTTATGAAAGCTAATTTGTTGACATAGTGGTTGTGCGTTTACTAAGTTTGTCCTTGCACTCAGTAGGAACGGTTAGAAATAACTGGATAATACTAATTAAAAATATATCGTTTAGTTCATAGATGCCTTTAGATCGATATATACCTGAAGAATGTTTAGACAGTGACGAATTTGGGAAGTGTATTTCATTTATGCATTTCAAGAAGTCCAACAACAGGTAAATTAATTTTTTTCTGATTGTTCACGGAGTATAATTTATCAGAAATGTCCTGCCGTGTTCTTCTAAACAAGAAATCCAACAGTTAGAAATATTGGTAACACAGTTATAAATATAGACTTTTTAATCATTTCATCCTAAGCAATTCAACAGAGCTACTAACACGTAAGAGGTTACTGAACTTGAGAATAAAACATTTTAACTTTTAATGTTAAAAATAACATTTTTCATTAGGGAGTACAATAAAAAAATAAATTTTCGAGGACAGAACATTACTGGTGTTATTGCATTTAAATTCTTGAAGACCAAGCATAATTTGAAACATGAAATCGGATGAGGATTCCAATAGGAGAGGTCTAAGAAAACATACCTAGAAATTTCCACTAAGAAAATGGTAAAATATTGCCGCCAATCTAGTAATCCGCTTAAATTCATAGTTTACTTACAACACAGAAGAGAACACCAAAACATATACCATGAAAATATTCAAAGAAAATAAATAGGATAGCTACATTATAGCTGCGGTTAAGTAAATAAAGTTGAGATCTCAGATAAAGACCGATAATATTGCATATTCTGCCTTAGATTTCGTTAAGGATCTTTAAATATATACAGTGATATTCGACAGTAGGTGGCAACTAAATTCTATGATTTGAAGAATGGTAGACTTGTAAATATGTAAGTTTGATTATGGTCTAGCACGAGACAGTGAACCGACCTAACTAGCACCAGACGTCGCCATGGGTTTAAGTATCAGTCAGTTAGGTGCCACACATGATACACGCTTGGGCGGTCATGTCTCAAAAGAGACATAACTGACGAGGCAGAAGATTATCCCGCATCAGGTTGTCATTGCTTGCTGCGGTAGAATGGTTGCCAACCAATGCTATACAACCCAATCTGTCCTTTTATTTAATTCATAAATGGAGGGAAGAAACGGAATAATACCTTTTCCAAGGCTATTTGTGCGTAAGTGAATGCAAAGAATTCAAATGAAATTCGAACTCGGCTCCCCATTTTGTCGTTCCGAGTCTATATCTATTGCACCACAACGCACATCCTGGTATAAATATACAGGAATAAATACGGAAAAATTGATCGAGTGAATTAAATTTTGATCTAAATCATGAGAACTGATGTCGTTTTTTTTTCAGAATACTATATTTTACGATTGTCTGTTAATATTTTTATTGATCCGAGAAGTAAACCAATGGTAAACCAAGTGTATAGTAAATATCGTTCTCTTTTGAAACAGCTGCTTATTTATTTTCCTCTCCAACCAAACTAATTTTAAATATATAAGTTAGAAAGTATTCAGGGATTCATTCGTTTTACTCGTAAGTAGGAAGACGGATATACGTTATGCTTTTGAAAGTCTGTTGCAGTTAAGCATACATTGCACTGAAACTTCGAATTTTAAACCAGATCTGCAACCAGATATTTTGTGAATTATAGGTGCATCACATGCATTGCAGCCGCATTAGAAGATGTGTTTCTATTGGCTTCACAGCCCGATGGAGCCCAATCCTCTCTAGGCTGGTTTGAATTCAGAGTTTTCCTTCTAGAAAAAAATTGCCTCCCTAGGCCATAGAACACAGTCTCTCCTGCTGTTTTACCCATAGCTTGCGAAAGAGGAGATAGATTGATAAATTTATCAATGGTATTAGCATGTAAACAAATGTAATGAATCTGACTGGAATTCGAACTCGGCTCTCCAGTTCCAATACCCTAGCTGCTATCCAACAAACCTTAACTCATTTTACACACATGATGTTTATTTTTTATATTGTTCACTTGTTTCGATTTGTATATCAATTATTGTTTTTATTTAGTCGAAAATGTTTGTTGAGGAATCATATGAAAAGCAGAAACACTTTTTGATGATTTGACACGCAATAAATTAGCATAGAGTTTGCGTAAGTTATATAAAAAAATCAAGTGGGTATAAATATCACTGTATAATAATTCTATGAATTTTCATGAATAAAGGAATTTCTTATCAACGTGGAAGGAGATTTTGCAACAAAAATATCACATCGGTTGACTAAAATATTCATGTCAACTTCAAGATAACATCTCGAATTCCTTATCTTACTGAATTTGAAGACGCTCTGCGAAGGCGCCTCTCAGGTTCATTTCCTCTTTTCAACCTACTGCATTTCAAAAATGTCATTCAGGTATTAATGGCGCTAGTCAGAAAAGCGTTTCTCCACATTTTACACCTAACGTACATATATCTCTGTAAATCCTATAGCCGATCATTTATATACTCATGCCATCTATGTATGTAATGACAATGAACACTTATTATTTGCCAAAGAACTTACTAGATTGTTTCTTTTAACAAAACCCAAAGTTTCTTCAATATATTTCCTACCACTCTCTACCACCCACTTTCTACCACCCACTGTAATACACACGTAGAGCAATGATAACCATATTTATTGGATTGGGCAAACTTTGGCACAGAGCTATATTTCAAAACAACTGGCAAGCTAGTAACCAATTATTCATAACATCGAACAATGACGCAGTAATCATAACAATATATGTTCTTAATAATGCCAGGTATACATACTGCTTGACTTTCGAAAACATAGTTTTTAAACTAAATATAAAGTAGAAGAAATGCTTGCTAAATTATAATAATAATTTCTCTCTGACATGGAAGTTGAATTCCATTTAAAGGGAACGAACAGGAAGTCAATTATGGTTCACGCATGAATGCCATGCGATCATAGTACACCGTAACTACTACTGCCATCTTTATTAAGAAAAAGGGAGTAAGCAAAATTTGATTTAATTTAGATCTCCGCGCAATAGTGCCAGAGAGTCTTGGAAAATTCAAAAATCAGTCTAATATAAAGTTAAAAACCAAAACCTTGAAAACATAGAAAAGCATAATTCTCAATATTGAATTCTGTTATAAATGTGTATGGGCATATATAATCCTAATAAAATAAGGTTAATGTTTTTACAGTAAATTTTGCCAGCAATAGGGGACAAGAGCTAACCCAATGGTTTTCATTTTACGGGGCATATTTTAATATATCTATATCGACACGAAGAGTTATCATACATATTAAAAGTCCTGACGCTACAAAGTCTACTGGCCAGATAAGAAGCCTGCGATTAATCTTAAGATGTTTATCCTAGAGATATTTCAGAGAGAACCTTTTTCTTATCCTATGGATGGTGTCAGCTGTATACCCTATTCATCAGAATGCGGATGAGTTAACATCCACGTCAAATATTGCACCTATATGCTTCCACAAAATAAACTGCAAACTGTTGATACTCTAAATCACGCTAAGCGACAAACACTATACTTTTCGCAAGCTGAGGTTCCCTGGTGATGCCTTAACTAGCATTATTTAAAGTATTAGTGAAGCGTCAGATTTTGAATCCATCATGTGAATAATAGCCTAGATATTTTGAATGTTGTTGAAGAGGGTGTCGTTATGCAAACTTAGCCGTCATGTAATCCTTGGATGAATCAATTAACAACTTACATGAGGTTGTTCTGGTTTGTCTCTTAGAGTGGTAGTAGTATTAGTAGGCTTCCGTCGGTCAGGGTTCACCATGGGTAGCATCCCAGTTGTCTGCTTGGCTGGAGCATCGGCGTCTATGATTGTAGAGACCATTGCGGGAATGACAGTCTTTGTTGCAGATACTGCATTTATGTTTTGTATCTGGTCTGTCGGAGCTATCATTTTGCTTTCTGCGAACCCGCCTCTCCATGGCGACTTGTGTCAGTTTCTCCTCATTTGATTTGAGTTGTTGAGCCATGGTTTCTCTCTATCTGGTCAGGTTGATTGCTTCGCTCTCCCATGACTCCGTGTTGATGCCTACAGCTTTCATTTTGAATTTTATGTCACGATATCGCAGTTTTGGCCTCCCAGTTGGTTTTTTCCAGAGGCCAGCTCTCCATAGAGGAGGTCTTTTGGAATTCGACCATTTTTCATGCGGTGGACATGGCCTAGCCAGCAAAGTCTGCGCTGTTTAAGGAGTGTGTACCCGGCTCCAGAATTACCTCAGTGTTGGGCACCTTTTCTTACCATGAGATTCCTAATATACTTCGGATTCTTATGACATGGAAGGTGTTCAGACACCTCTCCTGCGTGGCGTACGTGGTGCATATCTCAATGCCATATAGCAGTCTACTGATGACACAGGCGTTGTACACTGTCATCTTTGTCTTCACTGTCAGCTTGGAGTTTGTCTAAACACGTTTTGTGAGGCGCGTAGGGTTTGTGGCTGCTTTCTCAATTCTCTTGTTGAGCTCTCTATCTTAGAAAAGGTTGCCAGTAATGATAGAGCCAAGGTAGATAAACCGATAAAACATATCCAGCTCATGGTTATTGATGGTGATGACCGGTGGTGTAGCGGTACCCTGACCTAAAACGGCTTTTTTTTTTTCAAGCTAATGATCAGCCCAAAGTCTCTGCGTGACTGAGAGAAATGATCTATTAGCGTTTGAAGTTTACGCTAGATGTGTGATGCTAATGCCGTATCATCAGCATTTTCGTACCTTAGTGATGGCTCTGAAACGGACGAGATTGAAAAGACTGCCATGTGGCACTTATATCATGACAACTTAGGTATTGTTTAGAGAGATAGTGGGAGCTGAACTTTTTAGCAAGGTATCGTATGTATGAGTTTCGCTCGGAGTCTAGTGTAAGTTATAGTCCCAATAGACTCTCTTGGTAGATTTCATCATCGAAAGCATATTCGTTCATTGTGATTTGCGGAACAGAGTCAGATTGCCTGTGAGGGAATGGGACTACTTTCGGTTTCGAGGCCTTTAATGTAACCAGCCATTTTTTTACCACTTAGAAGTCAGTGATAAATCTGATGAGAAATCAGCTTACAATCTCTTATTGGCAAAAGATTTAGAAAAGCATCCGTATATAATTATATCTTCATGATAGATGTTTACAAACCAAGTATATTCCTAGGCAGAATATTATCATATATATATATATATATATATATATATATATATATATATATATATTCTAAACATATACTGTTAACTATAACAGACAATGAACGCCTATTGTGTTTTTGCTCATGAGCCGTTCTCAACATCGTATTTTGGCTTCAATTTCAGTTGAAAATAAAAACGAAAATGGTCCAACATTTAGACGTTTGTATTATACTGATTATAAGCTTTCTAAGCCATCTTCAGAGAAGATAAAAGGACGTTAAAATAAATAAATACATCCACCATGAAAGGTGATTTTATCTTGTGATGACAAAAAACATTGCTAAGAAAAAATAAGAGTCAGCATATAGCAGACGCAGTTCGTAAACTTGTATTGCGTTTCTATGACGTCATTCCACGTGAGAGGCCGAAATGTTAAAGGAATCATATGTTTAAATGCAATATAATATGTTGAGACCAGATTAAATTGTGATTTTATTAAGTGTGGGTTGTTTTGACCTCAATATATGAAGGTTCTTTTTACTGTATATCTATATCTATCTATCTATCTATCTATCTATCTATCTATATATATATATATATATATATATATATATATATAGAGAGAGAGAGAGAGAGAGATAACAATGGAATTTACGTAAACGGGAAGTATAACCCAAACAGATCTATTTAATAAAGATATTAGATAATTATTTAGCGTTTGATGAGTATTATCCAGAGGAATATGATATATAAAGTAAAACTCAATACATCATCTAAAGTTGTTATAAGTTATAATTTATTTCTACTGGTGATATATTCATCTCTTCAGATCACTATTTCATTTCGTTTCAATATATATATATATATATATATATATATTGTGTGTGTCTGTGTGTCTGTGTGTATGTTGGTTTAGGAGGGCTATTAATCTCGTATATTTGTGTTTGTAAAATGCAATTAAAAACACATATATTGATAAATGATCAAAAATACAAAATTTCAAAGTCTTTCATTGGTTAGTAATGGCCAAATACAAGAATTTCGTGATAATATTAACTTTACAAAGAGCATTAATCAAGTGTAATAATATAGATCAGATGCATTAAAATTCTACATGAATTATCAAATGCAACAGATCTAATGACCTTTTACCCGAGCAAACACAACTCGACGGCAAGGTCTTCCATAATGCTTCGATCAACTTCGAGATCAATTGACCCAAAACTGTCCCAAACAGCATCGCCATCACACGCACACATATACCCACCAAAAACCAACTCTCAGACTCATAAAAATTGCTACTGACGCCTGTAGGAATGATATTTAAGAAATTCTACAGAGCCGACACGTGATCTTAACACCTCTAATCTTTGAGGAAAAAAAAATCATTGAAGATTACAAAAATGTTCTGAAAACATTGCAAAATATAATCATACTGAGCATGAAAGCAATAATCGATATAACAGGAGTATACAAGCATTTATATATTGTATGTATGTAAGAGCACACACCCACAAACGCACACACACACACACACACACACACACACACACACACACACACACACACACACAATATATATATATATACAAACACACACAAACACACACTCATACACATGCACACACACACATATATATATGCATGCAAGTGTGCTCTTACATTAACAAGTGTGCTCTTACTATCTATATATCTATCTATCTATCTCCCATGCTCTCTCCCTATAGATAGATAGATAGATAGATAGATAGATAGATAGATCTGCTGCTAGGAATGTCGTTTTACTGTATAGGTTGAGGAAGTTATTCCCGTCTGGACCCATCCTATATAAATCTACCATCCATCCGTGCATTTAATAATACTGTCACATCTGGTTGGATGCTCCTGCTATTCATCTCGGGGTTCCTGACAAAACCAAACGGAGAATCTATTATGTGATCGATCCCGACCTGATAGCTCATCTCTAATCACTTTACACTGATGTAATGTGGTCGACTTCGTCTCTTCTTCAAATACGTTCACAGCTTCTGCTCCGATGAGCTTAGATCCCTGCTGCCCCCTCTACATGAATTTAGTAAGAATTAGGACCCACCCTTTTACAGTGAAACCAATAGAATTTAACCGTAACTACTATTCTAACAATTTCTTTTCTCACACTTCTCACCTGTAGAATTCCCTTCCGTATATTTGCTTCCATGACAGCTACAATCTCCAAGAATTTAAATGTAATGTCAAATGTCATCCTTTTGCTACCATACTGTTGATGGTTTATCTAAGCCGAAACTTAGAACATGCGTCATAAAAATATATCCAAATGCTAAACAGTTTTTTCTTGATTTCCAGAAGAAATTAAATTTACAATTCGATGTATAGAACGGCTCATGATTAAACACCATAGACATTCACTGTCTGTCATATTAAGCAATATATATATATATATATATATATATATATATATATATATATATATATCTGCACATTATATATGCGATAAATTGTGATCTACGTTCCCAGATGATAGATATATATAAACATATATACATATACATGTGTGTGTGTGCAAACACTCGTCCACACACACACACACACACACACACACACACACACACAAACATATATATATATATATATATATATATATATTTATATATATATATATATATTCACATTGTATTCTCCCTAAATATTCAATTCCAAATATATATCTACACATGAATGTATTTATAACTGCACAATAACTGATCAGCATTGTTTACGCTATTGTATTCATCTTTGTTGTCACATTTCCGCCGTTGTACGCTCAGGTCTGCATCAGATGTATATATACTTCTAGATAAGAAATTAGCCAAAACAATTTTCGTTCTTACTAATGAAATTTGAAAAGAAAATGAAGATTAATTGTCTTGGAGTGCATGGCTGGACGAAGCAGCAAAGAACACTACTAGTGAAACTAAGGAATAAGAAATAATCCGAGTTGAAAAATTTGAATTGTATCAAGTCAGGTAAGATTAGACTGGGCAGCTACAGACAAAAGATGGCAGCATTACACCATATCTCATCGACTATAGCTCCGATATTGTTGTACATTATTTGTGAATTTGTGGTTAGCGTAATTAACGCGTGTCAGGATGGATAATTTAAATCAATCCGACAATTTCGTATTCTGTTTGACTTTCTTGGATTGATTCTAATAGGAAAGGCGCCAACCCATCCGTTTCCTCATCGTAAAAAATTTTGGAACAATAAATATGTGCTCCAGTTGTTCAATTAGATCCTTTTGTACGAGACCGTATTCTCGATACTGAAGAGGATGCGTTGTCATTTCGGCGAACTGTCTGGCACGTTCGACAAAATAGCTCAGCTGTTTCACGTTCTTGGCAACAGAAGCCAAATGTATATCCTAATCTTCCCCGCAAATGATCCAAGTGGGCTCTTGATTATTTAAAAGAGTTTATCGTGATTTAGATTATTTAATATAGAAGCCTGAGCTCTATAACTTTTGATGTCTACAACCTAAAATAAGAGAAAGATAATTCAAAACAACTATACGTAAAGACGTTGATATCGGGGTAGAGACAAAGCAATTATTAGCCGTAACCTTCTCAGTATTTCGACAGATAAAATCAATGCAAGCACATACGGATCTTTCTGAAGGTCTGTGACATCAGTAAATCATTTAAGTGGCATCCATGATACATGCTTTAAGCGATCATGTCTCGAAAGAGACATGACTGACTGGACAGAAGAATATCCCGCAGTATGTTGCCATTAAGATTCTGGTTTCCAGCGAAAGCTATAGAACCCATTCTGTCCTATTATCTAACGCATTACTGGAGAGAAGAGACTTTTTCCAAGGGTATTTGTGCATAAGTGAATGTAAGGAATTTAACTGGAACTCGAACTCGGCTTCTTGATTTGTCGTTTCGAGTCGATATCTACTGCACCACACACACACACACACACACACACACACACACACACACACACACACACACACACACACACACACGTCTTGCTTTCCTGACGGCTATAACCTCCCGGAATTTAAATGCAATGTCAATACTCATCTATTAACCACTTGACTCTAGTTCTTTCACCACTCCGTACATCCTTTCTTTTCTCTCGACCTTTGCAAATGTCATCACATCTGTATTCCCACCCTTCTCTTGCTCCATTCTAACTGGTTCGTCTTCCTCTTTAATCTCTTCTACTTTATCTTTTTACTCTTATGTAGCCCCCTGCATATCAGTGCATTACCGCCTTGCTCGGGGTGATACGATTATAATATATATATATATATATATATATATATATAAGGAAACGGTTCGATGGTAAAATCTCAAAAGATATTATGTTATTAAGAATTATTTTTGTTTATAATTAAAATTGATCTAGCTAGTGTGTTTAATGTAATTAAAATCATTTATTTAGAGAGCCTATTTCAAACATACGCACCGTAATGGGGGCGCTAGAGGTCGTGCGTCGTCAGTGATATCATCGCGAGGATCACTAGGGGGTTTCGGGTCTTTCAACATCATCCCCCCCTCACCGGCGGTGCCATTCGGCTCTTCTTAATGCTTTTAAATCCGATCGGATCGAGTCTCTTAGTTCTCTTAAGGCTTCTTTTTCTTCGGGCTTTGCATTCTTATATTGTTTTTGTAGTGATTTTAAATCTGCTCTGTGTTTTTTAATTCGATTTTCTCTTCGATTCATGGTGCTTTTCGCCACTTTCTTTTCTTCGCTGTTTCCAAATCGTTCTTCTCCAAAGCACACGATTATTTTGCTCATAATTTCTAGTCGTTTATCAACGGAGCCTTTCAAAATCAATGCCAGGATCGCGCTGACGTCCAAATCAAAAGCTTACCAAGAGTTTGTATCTGTTGCTGCAGGCTATTTGATCTTTTTCCGAAAATTACTAGATGTTATGTTGCTGGACATATTGACCCCTATTTGGAAGGACTGGGTACTGTGGTGTGCATCCTGGCCCTGCTCTTCCTGCGTCTCACCAGGAGAGTATACTATGCGTTGCAGATTGTCAATACGTGACATGCATTTCATTTTCGTCTGATGTATCTTCAGGCCACGTATATTTTTATATTTCCTGCCACAGGGGCAAGTCAACTTATATATTTATAGTTATATAATTTATCGGGATTTTATCGTCATATTGGCTAATGTAATTCGCTTAATCGGTAATCTTATATTTTGCATAATACTTAAGATAACGATTAAACATATTCCATTCGTCGAAATTGACATACGATCTCGTGACGTTTGAATTTATATATATATATATATATATATATATATATATATATATATATATATATTTGAAAAATACATCATTTAGATGCGGTTAGGACACATCATCAATGATGTTACCCTGGTTCATTGACGGTTTCGGTCCTTTAAAAACATCATAACTTCTCCCCAGGTTGACACAACCAATTTTGATCAGGCCTCGGCCTGTGTCACTTCTATTTGCTACGTTATTGGAATGCAAGATGTTTTGGTTGCACAGGAGAAGAGGAAATATTCCTTGAATAAGGTCGTCCACAAATCTGAAGTCTTTTTAATTCCTGTTTTAACTCCATAATTTTTTGTCCGACACTTATTTTTTTAAATTTCTCTTTCACCCTCTTCTACGCAACCGAATCTACCCGAGGCGTAATTAATTATGGTAGCTGTCATAGCTTTTAGATGTCTGTCTGCATTTCCTGATGATGTTGCGTCTAGAATCTTATAGACGTCTTGATCGAAATCAAGCCATAAATTTGTCTTACTCGCCTTGGGCCATTTAATCTTCTTTGACGTGTTTGGTTTCGGCGGGCCAGGTGCGTGAAGGGACTGGATTCTGTGGTGTGACTTCGGGCCTGGCTTATCCTGCGTCTTACCAGGTAAATTACCTGTGCGATGAACCTGGCTCTGTTGTACCAAACATTTCATATGGGTCTGGTGGATCTTTAGACCACGTACATTTTTGCATTCTTTACCGCAGATACATGTCGAAAGGTCTGTCCTATTGGGGATCTCATCCTCTCCCACCACCTATCAGGATCCCCTGAGGGTATGTATCTGCAGTGATACTCGTAGCAGTTCTTCGGGGCTTCCATACTGGAAGTTGCGAATTGAGTTGCTGACACAACTCGCCCCATTTGTCGTCTTTCCGAACTGTCAGCTAAACTGACATACGATCTCGTGACGTTTGAATTTATATATATATATATATATATATATATATATATATATATATATATATATTGGTACACCGTCGCTGTTTTATATTTTTGATTTTTTGTATGCTCGTTTAATATTCTTTTCATTTGTCGGCTGCACAAATATGCTCAGTTAGGTAGTTGAGAAAGAGAGCTCTAGGAAGCAATTCACTGCAACATAAATTTGAAAATGACATGCTACGTTGCTTGTCCGTCTTACTGGGGGCTTCAATACGAACATTTTGAAATGCTAGGAGGTCAGTCAGTGTCAGTGCAGAAGATTCAGAAAGAGTTGGCTGTGTGTGTGTGTGTGTGGTCATCCGCAGACATCTGTTTCGCTGTATTACAGCTCATCAGTACGGTTAGACTCCGATTGCTTTTAACCCAAGATTGAAACCCGACCGAATTTGCGTCAGTCGGCGATTCTACATCTGAACTATGAGCGCTCGGTAGAAGTAGGCAGACTTTTAGCGGGTATATTATCATTATACACGCCTAATAGCTGAGAGTGTTCTAAATAATTGCGTATTTTCTAGAGTAGCTACTGTTTTTCAAAGTCTACTATTCTTCCAGAATGCTCAATTAGGGTGTGAGAGCGTAAATATTCATACGCAGACAGATATGTTTCGCTGTATCACAGCTCATCAATTTTTTGCCTATTCCCTTTATGATATAGAAGATCATGGCCTTCCACTTGGTTATGTCACTTGTTCTCAACATTATTCCATTTGGTATCTCTCACAAACCTCGATCTGCAATCCATTTGCCAAGGCTTATCAAGTAGGTCTCTCACTGCCTTCCACTGTCTCTTTTTCCATCTATCCTGGCATTTTAGGGTCTACTTTTTGTTGATGACCATACATTCAGTTTTCTTGGGGTTTATGCTCAGTTCTTTCTTCCCGCATGCTGTTGCTACTTTCAGTAAAACGTCCAGTATTATCCTTTCTATGCCTGCTATCAGCACTGTATCCTCCGCGAATCTTACATTGTTAAGATTGTTGCCGCCAATGACGATTCCTGTCAAGGGTTTTATTGCTCTCAGAATTGTTTTGCTGTATAAGTGGAATAGATCCGAAGAGAAAACAAATCCTTGTGTTACACCGCTTTCTATTTTTGTATACCTGCTGAAATCACTTCCTATCCGTACGCAAGCGGTTTGCTGCCAAAGGATATTCTTGATTATCCTAACGTCTTTTCCGAAAACTACATGTTGTCGTCATCTCTATCAAGTCTTTCTGTTGTATTTTGTCAAATGCTATTGCGTAATCAATAGTTCTTTCTGCATTTCTATTGTTCTTTCAGATAGCATTATTACCATGAATATCTGATTCCATGTTCCGGTATCTTAAAAAAATCACGCTGCTCTAGTCCTATTTATGTGCCAATTCTGTTGTGTGCTCTGTTTATCCGAATCAGGACGATGAGTTTTGTTATGTGACTCATTAAGCTGATTGGTCAGTGAAGTTTTCATAGATTTGTACCTGGTTTCTTAGGTAGTGCTATAAAAATTGATCTGCTTTGGTCCTCCGGTATATTGCCGCTGTTGTAGATTTCGTTTATTATTTCTGTAAGCCAGTCTATGTCAAAGTCTTCTATAGAGGTCAATATTCCTATTACAGTCACATTGTGTCTTGCTGCTTTATTTCTATTCAGGTTGGCCATTGCCAATTCCTATTCGGTTTGCAATATTTCTGTACTTTTGTGTGTTGTTTCTTGCTCTCACTTGCGGCAGAGATCAGCAATGCACTCATCCCATCTCTGAAGGTTTTTTACTTTTCCTATTATCAATATACCGTCCTTGTCTTTTATACATCCTATTGTTGAGCAAGTATTTTGTCCTGTTAGTTCCTTTATTGTTTTATGCATATCAACAACATTTATTATACTCAGTCTTTCTAATTAGGCACTTTTATCGTCGATTCATCTTTCTTTAACATGTCGTTAACATTTTCTCCTTATTTTCTTCTGTATTTTCTTGTATTCCGTTCCATATCATGGCATTTTTCTGTCTTTTTTGCATCAATTCAAGAATCTCTTCAGTTATACACACATTTCTGATGTGCTTTTTTCTTTGTAATGATGCATCAGTAAGTATAAAATAAATTGAGTAACGATTAGTTTTAAATTGTCATATAAATAATTTCCATAACAATCATTTCCAACACCAGGTACCAACTACCACATGACAAGGTACAATTAACAGTACTGAAACACGATAACATTTTGTAGCGGTCTCAAATGATTTTATTATAGTTAATTATAATAAAAAAGTTCAATAATATATACATTTATAAATATATATAAATATATATATATATGTATGTGTGTGCATATATATATATGTGTGTGTGAGTGTGTGTGTGTGTGTTTATTAACTTTTGTATTTCAAAATCTTTGCAGCTTAATATAAATGAATGCATTTATTTTACCTAATACATATTTCTCTTCATTATTCATATATTTAACACGCTATTACATTTAATAATGCGTTTTGGAAAACATATATATGAAATTTCATAATGGATTCCAACAGATTTATTGATTCGTGCTTGTATATTAAAGAATATAATTATACTTACATATTTTCGTTTTAAATTATTCATATTACTATCTATCTATCTATCTATCTATCTATCTATCTATCTATGATTTTGTCTGGTTCTTAATAATGACTTTCGACATTCCATGGGATAAAACCTTTATCTGGATTTTACTTATTTGTTTCCGTTTCCGGAGTTTCACAATTATCCAGAGAATGAGGGTTGGATTAGGTTTAATAAAATACAACATAGAATTTAAGATAAAATGTAATTCAGTAAATTTAGACCAAAATTAATGTTTACTAAACCATAATTTTCCATAGGGGCAATATTTTAATTGCATCAACTTTATTTCATATCGTTCTTGCCAGATGAATTTCAAATTAGGTGAAGAAAATAAATATTTATTTAAGTATAATCATTTCTTGTCTTTTAAGGAAAGTATACAGTTGAAAATCATATTCATCAAAGTAGTGTAACATCGTTGGAAAAGACAGCACGTCACTGAGGAGTCAACTAAAAGTGGCTGACGACAAATCGATGTGGAAAAACTGGATACCAAACCCAACCTCCTTAACGAGACAATGTGCTAAAAAAAAAGAAAGTTGAAGTAAATGACAGATTTGTATGACCAGAAAGCGTCGCCAGTCTACATAACTCCTTAAGTTGATGCATAAAAATGTACCTTGGCGTCACTGTGTTTGATTTAATCCAATCGTTCCTATCAATTTGTGAAATAAAGAACATTTTGAGCCGGTACACATCTAGATAATTTTACACGAACGCTAGTATGCCTCAAGACCCTTGCTAATTTTTACGTGGTTTATAATATTCAGTAATGATCTCTCCAATGTTATATGTTCTTAAATATGTACTGATGCAGACGACGCTCTCATTCTCTCCTGTCTCTATATGAAATCTGCCAGAGCCGAGAAAGTAAACCGGGCATCTGCTCTTGAAAAGAACCTCTAATCAGTAGTTAACTGAGGCAGGAAATGGTTTGCAAATGTTCACGCTTCCAAAACGAAACTGCTTTCATTTAACCACCATAAAATATTCACTTTTTCCGACTTAAACGCATTTAAACATTTTCACCTGACTTGTAGTAGTGCGACTACATTGAATCAATAGTTTAATCTCCTGCAAAAAAATCTGAGTCAGTGTGTCGTGCAAGAAAATCTTTCTCTTCAGAATCTATCTTGCACATTTACAAATCTACCATTCGTTCGTGCATGGAACACTGTTGATATATCTGATATCGTCTTTCTGGTGTACATCTATAGATTTTTCACAAAATCCAAAGGAGGATCTGTAATGTATTCGATCCTGACCAAGCCTATCGACTTCAGTTACTTTCAGTAATGACGTGGCTTCCATTTGGTATTTGTACATGTTTTTATGGAAACTGCGTTGATGAGTCTTATTTTTGCTGGTAGCCCAAATACATGAACTTCAGCGTGGTCCAGTTGAATTCCTTGCATTCACTTACGCACAAATACCCTTTGGAAAGATATTAATCCGTCTCTTCTCTCCAGTTATTGGTCAAATAATAGCACAGATGGTGTTATATAGCATTGGCTTGCAACCTATCTACCGCAGAAAGTAATGGCAACCTGCTGCGGGAACTTCTGCCTAGTCAGTCATATCTCTTTCGAGACACAATCGACCAAAGCGTTTATCACGTATGCCATTTAACTGACTGACTAGATTAAAATCTACTCTTTTACTGCCGTGATTGATAAGCCCAGCCGCAACTTCTAATCCAATAGTTTCTTTTATCGAACTTTCAGCATGAAGATCTCATTTCTATAATTTGTTTCCCTGATAGCTACAATCACGGTCATATTTTTTCATTTCCTCACGCCTCCATATTATCAGTTCTCTCTTTCACTTTCACTTCTTGTACCCATCCGCGTACTTGTGTCACTCTCGCCTGATTTAGAATAAAAATGATTGCCCCTCCCCTAATTCAAATGAGAAATGCGACAGTATTTTCAGATTTTCCCCTATTTTGTGAGGCGTAGAGCGCGCGTGATATATAACCCATCTATATAGTTTACATAGTAAGTAATTTTCATTCCTGTATCGATTAATCCTTCGAGTGTTGATTTTATACCTATTCGTGTACATTTTTCATTGTTTTACATTTTCGATTTCAATCCCTGTCAACCTAAAACGTTCATTGGAATGAATATTTAAAATTGATAAAATATTCGATAATTCGTTCATAGCTTATGTTTCACATATTTCTTTATTGTTCACTACTGGATTAGGAGGTGATATATGTCTTTCCCTATGCAAGTGAATGCTGGACAATCTCATCAAGGGTGACGGAAAGGCTTGAGGCAGCAGAAATGTAGTTTGAGAGAAGGATGCTGAGGATTCCATGGACGGGGCATGTATGCAACGATGAGGTGTTGGAAAAGATGCAGATGAGAAGAAAACTCGTGCTAAATATCAGAAAGAGACAAATGAGGTTCCTGGGACAAGTAATGAAGAAAGAAGGTTTAGAGAACTTAATACTCACAGGTGGGATAAATCGAAAGAATAACAGAAGAAAGCAGTGCGAGACGTACTTGTTATGTCTGAGCAAATGAATGGTGGAACGGGGTTTGGAGATACCAAGTGAAAATATTGAGAGAGACAAGAAAGAGAGCTACGTGGAAGTCCATGATCGTCTACGTTCTGAAAGAACATGGCACAAAAAGAAGAATATGAACAACAACAACAACATAAACAACAAGAACAACAGCAACAAGCATGTTTTTTTTAAAGTGTATCATTTTAAATAGTCTGTTCACTCTAATGAAATGCCCGACATCAAAATTATATTCATTATGCGTAAGTATTTTTTCTACAAAAAAAACTTATCTTTCTTCTTATTTAGTAAACTTTTGTCTCAACAATCATAACAAAATCGTTGGTAGGGAAGATTTACTTATATTTTCCGGATTGTTAAAGTAGTTAATAAAAACATACCTTTTTCATATTATTGTTCAACAACTACAAGTCCAAAGAGTCACTCAGTTACAGTCAGATTAGAAAATGTATATTATGAGAAGATATAGGATGAATAACGATTTTCTCTAAAATTGAAGAGGTAAAGAGAGTATGAATATGAGTTGTATATAATTGGGAACCCACGACACTTAAAAAACAGGTTTTTTTTATTAACCTCTATGATATCATTATACCAATATAATATGGACGGAAAAAGAATGATTTAACCCTGTCAAATAAACATCGCCGATTCTAGGCTGAACTAGTAGAACTAAGGAATGATGCACTTCTGAAGAACTCTCATATAAATATCTATGAAATATTTATATATATAAATAGAAATCTATGGAGACTATCATCGTTTCTTATGTGGAAACGATGTTGTATGGTGGAGAATAATTTAAAACCCACAACGACTTGTAAACGTTTTTGAGCATTCATGTTTTGAAGTGAAGTTTGGAAAGTTGAAACGTAGGTATGGAAGCAATAGTCATGTAAACAGAAGAGGAAGGAGATACTTTCAGAGGCTAGACAATGAGCTAAGCATTTGCTCCAATATATGAGTTCCAGGAGGTTTGGTGTGAGCTTACATCCTAGCAGAGTTTCCAGGCAGGTATCCTGGTTGAGGGTGCAAGCTTTCCTTATCGATGTTTTTTGCTCTAATGAAGAAATATAGCACTATAAAAAGTTTGGATTCGATATAGAATTGAGAGATATATAATACACAATAATGTTTCGAGACCTATTACACACAATGAAGCATCATTTTCCGATTACAGACCAACGAAACCTCAGCCTTGAGTGGTCTTATTTAGCTTTTTGGCTGTTTGTAAGAAACACACCAGTACGAGGATGCTAGAGTTGTTCTCTAATGACATCATTCGTGAATAACTTATCTGCACTTCTGATCTCTGCCATTAAAGTGTATTTATTTAACTTTAAGTTCTGAACACTAATTTAAAAGTGTATTTATGCTTTTCCTTCTTATTCTTTTTTATATTATAATTTATTTTTACTATACACGATAATGTTAAACATATAAATCATTGTGGATCAAACGTTCCATCATAGTGTACATAACAAATGCAATTCTGAATCGGAAACGGACTTTGATACGAATGATCATCGAAACACATTTAGAATTTATCCATTTTCGAAGTTACTTTATTCTGTAAAACTGTTTTTGCTTTATGAGTGTATGTTTTGGCTGTAATAGCAAACAGACACTGCTAGATAAAAAAAAAGTAATATTATAAATGTACGCAAAATTATGCTTCCGGCTATAATAGTAGTTCTGAAGATAACATTTTCTTTTCGTTCATAGGATGAAATATTACTATTTTTTTTATTACAGATAAGTTGTTAAGAATCTAAAATTTGTTATTATTTTACTTTGAAAAATATGTAAATAAATTACACAAATATAAATAAATAGCTCAGGAATTATGGTACACGCTCTAGTTAAGAAATATAAAAAAAGGATAAACTATGATCTGAAAAAATAATGACGATATTTTGATGCTACAAGGTAATTTATTATGTATTTTCTCTTCATAAAAACATATTCATGAAACAGAATAGCTCAATTTCATATATTTTTATTGCAATATACACTGTTTTGTGGATACACATGTCTGACAACCTATTCTTCATTATTTTTAACAGGTCGAAATATATCTACCAGCCGGTTCATTCGAGAGATTTAATTCAGGGAAAACACGCCGAATGATATGAACCCAATGAAGGAGGAATAAACTAAATCAAACAGGTATGTGCCCCAAATTAAATAGAAATAGGTTCCAAAAGAAAATAAATAAGTCTCATATCAAACACGGATGTAACACAAATGAAATAGAAATCTGGCCCAGATCAAGCAGGAATAACTTAGCTTTTCTCAATAATATCCTCTGTGACTGTAAATGTTTATTGATTCAAAACTCAGAACTATTACTGACGGTAAGTGAGTCCCAAAATTATCATCGTGACGTCCAGAATGATCGAGAACCCCTTGATATATTTATTTCTCTCCATCCCGCAGCTATTTGCTTAAATAATACGGTCTTTAATAGTCATTGGGAAAAAATTCGGAAAAAAGAAAAAGTCAACTAGAAAATATCAATATTTTTTAAAAGAAAATGCAAATTCCAAGAGTTCCTATTGCTGCTGGTACAGCCCAACACAGTAAAATATGCCGCATATTACCAGCTTTTAAAAGGGAGATGGTCATTACCAAGTTCTTTTCATTGCCTTGATAAATAGCACAGCACGAGTGATTATTATTCCAAGCGGATCTCATGTGGCAAGCGTTGAGAAGGTTTCCTAAAGATCTTATCTATCTGTATATACTTACTTGTATAAATAAATATAGAGAATATTAATTAGAAATGCATATAAATGTATTCATCTAATGAAACTCTCTGTACCCCACCACGAAATCAATGTGTACTGCGTATATTTTAAAATATTGGGTTCGATAAAAGTTCGTACAATATTTTTATAGAAGATGTTTGAGTACGTGAAATAATTTCACACTTGACTGTAATTTATAATATATATTATAAAGGCTAACATTTCTACGCTCGATTGTATACGATTCATGCGTTAACTCTGGATGTTAAATTAAGAAAATTGAATAAAATCATCTCTATGTTATATTCGAAAACAAAATTAACGCCACGCAAACAGCAAAATGTGTTATGTGATCCGTGAATGGAAATGATGCCATCACTGATATTATTGGTCTTAAGTAGTCCTCTTTTTCAGGAGTGGTTACGCAAAGGCGTCCGATTACGCCATATTAAATATTAGCGACATATTCGACAAACATATTACAGTGATCAAGAAACTATATTGGCATCCCGCATGCGAACTTAAAAAAATACGTACATATACTGTTATAGTGCCCTTCTACGAGGAATAAACTCTTCCTTTTGTTATATATGATAACCTGCGTGACTTCCGGAAAAGCAGTACGGCAGTTAAAACACAGCTGACGACAGCTAATACTCCATTAAATCCAACTACTGTTAAGACAAGTAGCAGAGTAACTCTACCATTCGGACTTGACTTACTTATTTCTATTAACTTAATAACACATGTACATATGTTCTTGTTATACTAACACACTGTTTTGAAGCTACCTTCTGTTTTTCTTGTCTTACTTCCGGCAAAAAACAGTCAATATAACTTTGCTGCGGAGTTTAGTCACAACAACTCTACAAATATATACAAAAATAGAAAGGTTTTTATGACAAAGATCTATTAAACATGTAAAGCAAAACAATTATGAGAAAGCTACATTGTCTGCCAGGATTCATCATTGGCAGTCACATCCTGAACAATATCAGTTACGCCGATTATACAGTGCTGATAGAAGATATGGAATAAAAGTATTAGATCTCTTAAAGGAGATTTCAATGGTAAGTTAGAAGAAAGGTTTATACATATATTTCAAGGAAACTGAATGCATGGTCATCAGCAAAAAGATGACCTCAAAATTACACAAAGAAGTTGTAGATACAAAAATCAAAGAGGTGCAAACATTTAAATATCTGGTAAATGTTCTGCAGATGAGGAAACTCGACAATAAGATAAGAACGCGCATTGGCATTACAATGCAATCACTTCAAAAGAAAAAGTGAATGTTGAGAGACAGGAGGATTTCGTTTGTAACAAAGAAAAGAGTACGAGGCTATTTTGTGATTTCGATCCGTCTATATGGCAGCGAATACTAGACAAACTCCTTGCAGATGGAGGAAATATTCTAAGCAACATAAGTGCGGTTCTAAAGAAGGATGTTGAGGATACCACGGATCGAACATGTGAGCAACAACGAGATTTCGGATAGGATGCAAACAAAAAAGAAACATACTTAGCATCAGGAAGACAAAGCTGAATCTTCTGCGACACGTAATAAGGAAGAAGATCACGGAGAATCTGATAACCACAGGGTGTATAAAAGGAAAAAGAGACAGAGGAAAGGAGCGTGAGACATACTTGATGAACTTGATCAGGTAGATGTCAGACCGAGGTTTGGGAGAGATGCCAAGAGCAAAACTGATCAAAGCGTTAAAGAATAGGGGCAAGTGGGTGTCCATGATCGCCTACGTCTTAAAAAGACACGGCACATAATGAAAGAGAAGAATTTCCTTCAGAAACACCGAGAGATTACGCATTGTCACTGATGATAGCAAAATTATTGACCCAAGTAAAATAATTCCAATCACAAGTAACTTGATATCATATAAAAATAACATATATCTTACATGAGCGTTGTAAGACCATTAAAATATGATTTTTTGTGGCTTACGATTTAACAGAGAAAACAATTTTAGTGCTTACTTCTATCTGCAATTCTATGTTGAAACTCCAAGAAGCAAAACTCAGAAGACAAGAATGTTATAATCACTTGGAATATTGTAGATTACATCTACTTGATTTGCAATAAAATTCAACGTATCCTACGGTGTAACAAGATAACAAAAGATTTATCTGGAAACAATTGGAGAATTGATGATTCTGTCTCGCCAGAGCTAAGGATAAATAGGAACATTTATTATGAGGTGGTGCAAACTAAATATTTGGGAATACAAGATAAGGATTTGTACATAGAAATAGACAATAAAGGAAGAACCGCATTAAACTCTAACCACAAAACCGAAATAACTAAGAAATATAAATTTAAAAATGTGCTGTCAGTAAGATCTTAATGTTTGATAAGAAGACTATATGCAAAATAATTTCTGCATCGAAATCAGGATGTAATTATTTTGGAAAATTTATCAGTAATTTCTTATTTGTAATGAGAGTTAATATTTTCCGACTAGTATTTCCCAGCTACAATGTTTCTCCAAAATAACATAGAATTTTTAAAAACGGTTATTTTGCAAACGTCACAAAAAATACTTGTAGCTTTACATAGGAATATCACAAATACGTCTTATTTTGACATAAATTATAAATAGATAACAAATTCAAGCAATAATTACATTCTTCATCCAGGTGAGTAATTCTGAATTATAAAACAAAAAATTAAATTCTCTAACATCTGCACGTATTGTTAAGTAAACAAAAATGTAATCTATTCTTATTTGAACATCGCGGAATTTTTTCTGTAACAACACTTTGCAAATGTGCCAGACATTGCTACCTCATTGGAGAGTAATGGACAATAGTTTCCTGAAACTTTACAATAACTTTGACATAACGTTAAATACCCCCATATACGATCACTTAGTTAACTGACATACGTATTACACGCTTAGGCGATTACGTCTCGAAAGAGACATGACTGACTGGACAGAAGATTTTTTCCCCGAAGTAGGTTGCTATTACTTTCTGCAGTTCACTGATTGCAAACCAAGGCTGTCCTGTTATTTAACTCATAGCTGGAGAGAGACGGATTAATATCTTTTCCAAGGTTATTTGCGAATAAGTAATGCAACGAATTCAAATGGAATTCGAACTTGGCTCTCTGTTTTCTCTTTCCGAGATGATATCCACTGTACCACAGCGCAACATCACATAACATGAAATACATTCGAAAAATTACAAAATGTTTTCTTGATCGCTGTTATTTAATTCTATTTCATAAACATTTTATTTGAAAAAGAATCAAAATCAACCAAAACAAAGAAGCGGCAAAAAAAAAAAAAAAGGAAAGTGGGAAAAATAGATATAATTCTATTTGACGTTCTTTTTACAGCGTGGGCGATCATGACTCTTCACAAAGTTCTATCTTTTGTTGACCTTAATAAGTTTTGACTCTTTGCTACTTTATTACAATCTGTTCTCCTATAGATCTTCACGAACCTGTTAGGTAGATTATTAGTGGCTTACTTGTCATTATGTGTCCTTGAAATTTAAATCGTAGCAAAGTGTGACTTATTTCTGCTTCCATACGTATTCTTAGTTGCTCACACACTCCGTCAATTAAATTCTCTACATTCTTCAGTAAAGCTATATTTGTATTACTTCAAGTCTTTTCTTCATCATTCAATATGAAGACATTATGCAGTATTCGCAGCTATTAGATGACATATTAGTAGTTTTGTTTCTGAAGAATCTGTCTTGTTTCTTAATTCGCAAAAACATTTCAAGCTATATTTCATGATTGGAATACACCATCAGATTTTAATATCATATTTTCTGTCATCTGTAATTATATGATCACTATTTTATAAATATATAAACAACTTACATTTAAAAAAATCTACCATTCGTCCTTGAATTGAATTTGACGTAAGGGTTTGGGTGATCTTGCTATTCATCTTGAGATTATCGACAAATTCCAAACGAATGTTCTAGCATTATAATCGATCCTAACTTGGCAGGTCGAGTTCAGTCTCGTTATAACTGACGTTATTTGGATTTCCTCTGTCTCTTCTATAAATATTTTATGGCAAATGCTCTGACAATTTTATCCCTGGTTCCCCGAACACATGTATTTACGCATGCTATTAGATTGTCTAGGTCCCATCTTTTTAACGTCAAAAGTTAACTATCTCTTCTGCTCTAATATTTTCTGTACTCTCGTTTTTCTTTTGTGGAGCTGCCATTCGTTTGCTTGATTCTCCGATAATTACAATCACCAAAAGGTAAAATTCAACCTCAGTTGCCATCTATCAACTTATGTACCATCTAACTTTTATCTTCTTTCGACATATCCTGTACCTTGTTTTCTTCGACCTATCCTGCACGTTGTTGCTACGAAGGGCAACAGTGAGAGTCTTCCCTTACATTGGGTGAAATGATTGAATATTTTTTTAAATATTTTACATATTTAAAATTTGTATTTGCTTCAATTCGGTATCTCTGATTCGGAGTTAGCATTTTCGGATGTTCATGTTGCAGGTAATCATACGATCCGTCATCATACGATTGATGATTAATCCTTTCTTCTCATTTTCATTTATTAAATTAAGTAAAAATCCACATAGTCACATATGCATGTATGCTTTCAACGCTGAGCCACTTGCATATTTTATTATGTTAGGATGACAGCCGCCAACCATTGATCCTTATATGGATTCAAATTCTATCATGATTCCGTCACTAGTTATATCGATTAACACCACTGAGAAGACATATCCTTGTCTTACGGCATGTTCATTTTTTAGCATTTCCTAAATTCACTTTTTACCACATAATTCGTCACATTATAAGTTATGTATTATAATGATATATTTGCAAAATACTGATCGAAAGTTTAATTCTAGAAAGCTTATTTGCAAAAGATTCCACTCATTCCTTCTACTCTATGAGAAAATATGACGCTATACCACTAACGACATCTTTTCTTAAAAATATTTTTATAGAAGCAACGGAAAAGGAGTCAAAATATGCAGATGCCATTGCTCAAGTATCATTTGAACAAGATTATTCTCTGCCGGAATTCGAATTTATTACATTTTTAATTCTTCGTTTAACATTTCTCGAGCCAATAAATATCAGGTAATAATATCCAGTGTTATAATTAAATATTATCAAACTTTAAATAAACAATATTTGCTTCAGACGAAGCCATATACATCTTTAATACATCAAGAGTTCTTAGGATGGCAAAATTTTTTCGGCAGCAAAAAATGGAATAAACCTTCCGAGGTCGAAAACCGATTGATTTTGGGCGTTCACTTGTAAATAACGCTTGAGAAATGTAATAAATTCATTTTATTTTAGTTATGACTAGATAGCCTATTGTGCCAATGAAAAATCTAGGACATTAACAAAACTCTTCATTCAACAGGAGCGAAATGAAATCCATCTGACTATCTTACCCTAACAATCCTGACATGTTATTTCAAGACACCTGGTTCTGTGATCCTATATCATATATTGAACTGTTTGATGACACAATATCTTTAAATTTCATTGATTAATTGCAAGAATTTTGCATTAAATTTGTCTTTATACAGTTTGAAGATTTCATTAAAATTAATATAAATCCCTAGACACTGGTAATGTTGCTACTCTCATCAGGCACAATAATTTGTCTCCTGATAGAATTCAACAAGTTTTTCGTACAATATGTCATTATTTACTCAGACCTGTAGATTCGCAAGACAGAAAATGATTTTAGCAATCTCCTGAATGTACAGACAAGAGAAGAGTTTTTTGTAAATGTAATCTCATAAAATCGAAAGAGATTTAAGTTAATATTTTAATCTTTAATGCTTTTTGGCATATAATAACTATAAGTGTACCAAATAAATAAACAACTATCTGTATTGAAATCGTTAACTGAAAAATAAAGTTCATAAAAAGGTATCATAGTTATCAGATTCCTTGTGTTGCAAAATTGGTTCAATTCTTTTTCATGCAGTAACGTTTGTGCATTACAGACAAATCGTAAATCAAATAAAATACGTTCTGAATAAAATGTCTACAATCCTCAAAGATATTTTTATATCGCTGAGAGAATTCATTCAGTGGTGTTTGATCAAAACATTATATTTTTGGGAATGTTTTTGAATGCCATACTGGGAGCGAATGAAGAAATTTTATTTTTCGGTTCCTTAGTAATAAAATTACAAATATATCTCAATACGGAATTAATAAGCTAAAAATTGAACAATACAAATGATTCAGCCGAAAGAATATGGTTATTGCTTTAAAGAGCATCAATCAAACCATGTTATATTTGTTTAGTATTATGCTTAATTTGTTTCTGATATTTAATATCCTTGCAATTATGAGCGTTGTTTTATAGAGCTATATTATAGTAATAGCAATGCTGACGGAAAATGTCTTCAGTCGAGAAATTATTGTTAATTCAGTGTTCAACTGAAGGTGATATATGTTTAATAATGGATGGTGGAGGATTAGGTTTAGGATTTACGTAGATTTACATATGGTGAATAATTACTATTGACTAAGTTAAGTATAATATTTTAACGTCAACATTTTAGGATTGGTATTTACGATTCAGTATTCTATGTTTGTATTTAGACATTGTATTAATATTTGAGTTAATGGAGTTATGAATAATCATGAGACTAACAACGCTATACAATCCAATATCCTTTACATCGACATCAAGTGACATTGTTTATGATGTACAAAATAAGTTCACCATATTTTACTGCCTGATGGTAGTGTCTTAACACCTTAACTTTATAGCCATTAACTCGCAATATATCCTTATTATTATATTACTAATAATTACCATATATTTAGGCTCCACTTTTGCACTGAGCACTTTTAAATCAATATATAACCGTGGAATAAAGATTAATTAGTAACTATTATTCACATTATATATATGTATATATAAAAGAGGGAATGTGTGTTTAATTGTGATAGTATTTAGTTCCAACAACAATAACTAGTTTTAAAATCCAAACTAAAATTTTAAACAAAAAAACGAGAAAATGGAAAAATTCAGACATGCGAATAAATGCCGACTTTACTACACAAACAACAATAAATAACGACATATAAATAATATAAGTCAAATAATAAAAAAGTCACAAATATGTCTATAAACAAAACATGCAAATAATAAAATTACAAGAAATAAAATTACATACAAATACCCAGTCATGACAAAAATGTAATACAACAATAAATAAACGAAAAACAAAATTAAAATAAATAAATACAATAAAAATAGATGCAAAAATAAAAACAAACCCACGAAAGCACACAAAAACATTTGCAATTAACTTAGCCATAAACAAATAATAAATAAATAAACCATCACGTGGCAAAACATATTAGCACACTAAGTAAAAGCTCAAACCGAGGTCAAAAAACAAAAGGCACACCACAACTAAGCAAACACCCATTCTGGCATACACTAAAACATGAAAATAAAAATTAATCAAACAACTACACAATAAAAAAGAAATATACAGAAAACTAGCCAATCATAAACAAGAAGAAAAGGAATAACTAACCAATCAGAAGAGTACTTCTACTATGTCACACCATATTCTATATAAATAAAAGAAAAACCATGTATTAATTACAAACAAACATGATGAGTGAGTGCATCATAGCGGTGTTCTCACGAAACTTCGAAGTAGATATGTATCTGCTCTATTAAAGAGACAGACTATATATATATATATATATATATATATATATATATATATATAATACCATCCATAATTATTAGGCCACACCAGTTTTTAAAAGAAATGATGTATTTCATACAATTTTTAGTATTTATTTCTAGATGAAAATAGAATGGATCTTTTGGTATTATTAATTTCAAAAGTTTACAAGGCAAGGAAGCAAAGATGAACTCGTCCGAAGCACCCTAAATTTTCTTCGTTTTTTTTATAAAACTGCAATATTATTAGTTATTAAATATTTATAAATTCATTTGATGCTCCTCTTATTGTGCAACCGTAAATGACGCCAAACGGTTGTTTGCTGAGAGAATGCGACAGCGCATAGCTGACCGCAAATTCGGCTCCAAGGACTATTGGAGGATTTGCAAAAGAGTGCTGAACAATAGCAAATCCTCAATACCTCCTTTAATCCATGAATTTGAGGTTCTCACTCATCTGCGGACAAAGCTGAATGCTTTGCCCGCAGATTCTCATCCAACTCCACATTTGACTCATCTGGAGTACACCCACCCGACTTCCCTATTAAAACTGAAGCCAAACTGCACGACGTATATATTACCCCTACAAAAGTATCCCGAGTAATCTCAAAACTCGACCCCCATAAGTCGAGTGGAGACGATGGAATCCCGGTGATGGTCCTTAAGAATTGTGCTCCTTAACTTTCCCCTGTCCTCTCTAAACTGTTTAACTACTGCCTTTCTGCTTCCTGTTTTGCTGCATGCTGGAAGTTCTCCTCAGTCGTTCCTGTATTTAAGAATTGTGGTAAACCCTCGGACCCTTCCAACTATCGTCCTATCAGTCTTCTACCGATATTCGGCAAAGTATTCGAGGCCATAATCAATGCTGAAATAGTCCAACATATTACTGCCCACAAACTGTTCTCCGACAGGCAATATGGATTCCGCTTTGCCAGGTCCACGGTCGACTTGCTAACAACCGAAACGGACTACATGCTCCAGGCCCTTGATGAGTCTGACGAGGCTCGCGCTGTTGCTCTGGACATCTCCAAGGCTTTTGACAGGGTTTGGCACTCTGGCCTCCTATGCAAGCAACGGGGTTACGATATTACCAGTCGCCTGCTTAACCTAATCCAATCCTTTTTAAATAACCGCAAAATGAAGGTCGTTTTGAATGGGCATGCCTCTTCATCCTACAGCACAAATGCTGGTGTCCCACAGGGCTCCATCCTGGGCCCGACGCTCTTCCTTATTTTCATCAACGACCTCCCAGATGAAATCAGTTTCCAATTAGGCATCTACGCAGACGACACCACAATATACTCCCGAACAAGTAAGAAACATGTCGTGGCGGACAGACATAATCTCGCTGCTGACCTTGAACGGGATCTACATTCTGTGGTGAATTGGGGCAAGAAGTGTCTTGCCAACTTCAATGCGTCTAAGACCAAGCTGTTGTCTGTCAACCATCACAGGCAAACTCTCCTGCCTCCCATGAGCATGGACCAAGCGATTCTCCCTGAGAGCAACACGCTACGCCTCCTCGGCCTTACCCTCTCCTCAGACCACAAATGGAACCACTATATCTATACCATAGCTAAATCTACTGCTAAGAAGGTTGGGTCACTATGCCGATCCTGCATATTTTTTCCGCCTGTATCTATCCTGCATATATACAAGTCAACCATCCGTCCGTGGATGGAGTACTGTTGCCATTTATGGTCAGGTGCCCCTGCCGTTCTCCTCAGTGTTCTCGACAGTCTCCAAAGGAGAGTCTGTAATGTGATAGGTACTGATCTGGCGGCTCGACTGCAGCCACTTCCCCACCAATGAAATATGGCCTCTCTTTGCCTGTTCTATAAATACTTTCATGGCTTCTGCTCGGACAAACTTAAGTCACTGGTGCCTCCTCAACAGGTGTTTACTCGTGCAACCAGATTGGCAACTGGGTCCCACCCATTCACAGTCAGGTTAGCCAAATGCAGACGACAATTCTACTCCTTCAGCTTCTTCTCTCGCACTTCCCGCCTGTGGAACTCGCTCCCATATTCTTGCTTTCCTGACGGCTACAACCTCCAGAAATTTAAATGCAAAGTCAATACTCATCTATTAATCATTGGATTCTAGCTCTCTCCCCACTCCCGTTAACCTTCCCTTTCTCTCCACCTATGTATCCGTCATCGCACCTGTATTCTCAGCTTGCTATTGCTCCTTTCTAACTAGTTTGTACTCCTCACTCTTTTCTCATTAATATTTTTACAGTTATGTAGCCCCCAGCTCACCAGTGGTATTTATGCCTTGCTCGGGGTGAAATGACTAAAAAATAAAAAATATTAAAAAAATACCATTTTATTATTATTTACAATTGTTCAATTGGCAACAAATACTAAAAATAGTATGAAATAATTCATTTTCTGAAAACACTGGGGTGCCCATATAATTATGGCCGGTAGTATATATATATATATATATATATATATATATATATATATATATATATTATTGCTAAATTTAAGAGTCTTTTAATCAGGAAACGAAAGTTAGATATTTTCACAAATCCATTAGTAATACTTTATTTCGCTTCTCAAACCAACTTCATACAACATATTTAATTAAATGGTGGATCATAATAAATCCTCAAGAACACAAACTTCCTTTCAACTGCATGAACAGAACTAACTGTCCTGTCGAGGGCAGATGTAACTCGGACAAATAATTTTATGAACCCACCATTTTTCCAGTGGAGGACACCAAAAATAAAAGTGTATACATAGGGATATCTGCAGGTAGCTGGAAACACAGATTTTATAACAAACGACCATTTTCCTTTGTCTTTGCCTCCCTGAAACACCAAACAGCCCTATCAAAATAGTACTGGAAATTAAAGGACGTTGCACTCACCCAACAGTTTAAATGGAGGATCATCAAATATGCTCCCACTCCCAACAATTTCAGGGACAGATGCAATCTATGTTTGAAGGAAAAAGTAGCTGTCATCACATATAAGAATCCAAATGAATTTTTAAACGAGAGAAACGAACTGACCTGTAAGTGCAGACATAGAAACCAGTATAGGATCATTTAATAAGATGAAAATTAAACCTATAAATTTTCTTTTTGAGAATCAACTGGAATGTACCGTTTAAGACTCTATACCCTCAAAAATGTTACAATATTACTATCATAGGTACGCTACTACCATATTATTATTATTATTATTATTATTATTATTATTATTATTATTATTATGTCATTTTTCATCATATTTCGATTTCTGCTTTGGTCTCACTACCAACCAAGTCTGCGGGGAGACCTAAGGCAGGTAGTGGCGTGTTGTTATGGCTCCATTTCATGTTTTTCTATCTTCCCTACCATCCTCAGCATTACATAGATAAAGTTTTCCTTAGTGTGTGGGCTGTACTTAATAAGACAATTTTTTGTATGTCTCTTAAGCTGGGGTTTCCAGGGATTCTTTCAATGTGTTGTTTTGTTCCATTTTTTATCATTCCAAGTGCACCTACTATCACTGGCACAACTCTTGTTTTCAATTTCCACATTTTTTTTATTTCAATTTCCAGGTCTTTATATTTTGACAGTTTTTCAAATTCCTTGATTGCTATGTTACAATCCGGCTGGACAAGCCATATCAATTAATAGACAAGTTTTCTCCTTCTGGTTTTTAACAATAATGTCTGGCCTGTTTGCTTCAATTTTTCTGTCTGTGTAGATGGTGTAATCCCATAGAATGGTTACATCTTCTATTTCTGTAACCGGTGCTGGATGATGTTCATACCAGTGTTTGTTTACAGCTTTTCCATAATGTTTGCACATTGTCCAATGTAAATATTACCCAACTCTATCGTGGCGATTTTTATATTCGTTTGGGGCAAGCACAGAACAGCCTGAGATTAGGTGGTCTATTGTTTCTTGGTGTTTATCACAAAACCTGCATTTTGGATCCATATTATTATGCATAATATTTGCCTGAAAGTTTCTCGTGAAAAGACTTTGGTCTTGTGCTGCAAGTATAAATCCTTCAGTTTCAGACTTTAATCCAGATGCACGTAACCATCGATGAGTATTAACTTTGTCAACATTGGATTTATTGGCACGTACTGGATATTGGCCATGCAGAGGTTTGTCTTGCCAGCGCTGTTTCATCTTTTCAAGAGCTTTATCTTTGGCTTTCATTTTCATATTTTTTGCCGCAATAGTTGGTTCTTGGCTTCTGTTTTGCTTTTCTACAGAATCTACTAACTGTAAATCTTGTTTGTATTTACTGCCTTCTTTTATTATTGAATATTTTTTCTTTCTTTCTTCATGTTGCCTTACTAATTGTATCATATCAATCCTTTGTTGTTTCTATGTATGTTAGTAAGCCAATAGTTGTTGTCTTGTATGACAATTCCAGCTGAATAAGACCCCTTCCACCTTCTTTACGGGGTATGTATAGACGGTCTACATCAGCCTTTGGATGATGCATCTTATGCTTAGAAAGAAGCTTTCTTGTTTTAGCATCCATTCGTCTGATGTCGTTTAGAGTCCAGTTTAAGATGTTGAAGCTATATTGGACAACTGGGATTGCAAGGCTATTAATGGCCATAACTCTGTTCTGTGAATTTAATTCAGTTTTTAATATCATTCGTAGCCTTCTATAGTACTCTTTACGCACTATTTCTTTCATTTTTTTATTTTTTTATGGTGAATGTTTTCGCTCTCATTTACACCTAGGTATTTATAAGCTTCTTCTGGTTTCAATTCTTTTATTGTTACAGCAGGGTCTAGGCTAATTGAGGATGTTTCTTGTATTGATCCACGTAAAACTGTAGCTTTAACACATTTATTCAAATTTATTATTATTATGTCATTTTTCATCATATTTCGATTTCTGCTTTGGTCTCACTACCAACCAAGTCTGCGGGGAGACCTAAGGCAGGTAGTGGCGTGTTGTTATGGCTCCATTTCATGTTTTTCTATCTTCCCTATCATCCTCAGCATTACATAGATAAAGTTTTCCTTAGTGTGTGGGCTGTACTTAATAAGACAATTTTTTGTATGTCTCTTAAGCTGGGGTTTCCAGGGATTCTTTCAATGTGTTGTTTTGTTCCATTTTTTATCATTCCAAGTGCACCTACTATCACTGGCACAACTCTTGTTTTCAATTTCCACATTTTTTCTATTTCAATTTCCAGGTCTTTATATTTTGACAGTTTTTCAAATTCCTTGATTGCTATGTTACAATCCGCTGGACAAGCCATATCAATTAATAGACAAGTTTTTTCCTTCTGGTTTTTAACAATAATGTCTGGCCTGTTTGCTTCAATTTTTCTGTCTGTGTAGATGGTGCAATCCCATAGAATGGTTACATCTTCTATTTCTGTAACCGGTGCTGGATGATGTTCATACCAGTGTTTGTTTACAGCTTTTCCATAATGTTTGCACATTGTCCAATGTAAATATTGCCCAACTCTATCGTGGCGATTTTTATATTCGTTTGGGGCAAGCACAGAACAGCCTGAGATTAGGTGGTCTATTGTTTCTTGGTGTTTATCACAAAACCTGCATTTTGGATCCATATTATTATGCATAATATTTGCCTGAAAGTTTCTCGTGAAAAGACTTTGGTCTTGTGCTGCAAGTATAAATCCTTCAGTTTCAGACTTTAATCCAGATGCACGTAACCATCTTTAATCCAGATGCACGTAACCATCGATGAGTATTAACTTATTATTATTATTATTATTATTATTATTATTATTATTATTATTATTATTATTACGCTCACTGTTATTAAGAGTAGGTGTATAGTTACTATATTTAAATATATATATATATATATAATTATATTTTGTAAAGTTTTTATATTATAATTAACTATGAACTTATTACTATTATTTTTTCACCCTAATTAAAAGTAGGTATATATTAAATTTATTGAAATAATAGTTTTTATATATTATTTATTTTATATATTATATATCTTTCAATTGGTTGTTCATGGAAATAATTATTATTAATTCATACTCACATATCGTTATGTGTTATCCCCATCATTAGGATTATGAGTATCTCAATTTTTAGATTTGTTTGACTTATACTTATCCTCAGTACGATTACTATTAGAAATGTTTCTATTATGCATGACATATTCTTAGTTATTCACTTACCTCTAAATGTCGCATTCTTTAATTATACTATTTAATGGTTCATTTTATTCTTAAAATCTTTGTAATATTCTTTATAGTTTCTTTAGATTTATTTTAAAATCTTTTAATCCTTTAATCCTTAATTGTTATTAATACTAGGTCTCTAGATGTTAATTTCTGTAGTACCACTTTATGACAATAACCAACTGCCCAGCGTAAGTTCGAAACTGAAGCTTGAAATTCCAAATTCCAATATTATACATCTAAAAGGGTCAACGAGTAGCACGGTTCAAAGTTTAACTTTTTCACCAACGAATGGTTTTGGATATCTAAGTCAGAGACGTTGCCAAGAGCTAGAAACAAATAACTTAAATTAACCCCTTCACCTATTATGCTTATATTCTATCCTTCCTTCTCTCTCTTTTCTCTTTCTAATGTTTATTATTCTCTTCCCCTTTCTCTATCCCACGTGACTTCATCTTTGACAAATTTAAAACATCCACTGATGTATAGATTTGGTTTGAAATGCGGCTTGGACCGCGAAATATAGTATTAAGAATGGGTTTGTAAAAATATCTAACTTTTGTTTCTACATTATATATATATATATATATATATATATATATATATATATATATATATATATATATATATATTAATTATAGATATAATACCAATATCGACAAAACTAATTCCGCCAAGATTATCAATAATTAAACTACAACTAAGAACGTCTTAAAAACCACCGGGAACTAACGCAGAGGGAAAAGAAGGGAAAGAAAAAAGAAACAAACAAAATACTTGAACAAGAAGTCAAGTATTCGTGAGAAAGAAAAAAAAACGAAAACCTTAACAATAAAGAGCTCAATACGAAAGCAGAGTACAAGAAGTACTCAACGCGCAAGTAGATCAAACAAGAACGAAAATCTCAGGGAGAACCAACAACCTACCAAGGTCTCGTCAGGGAAAATTTTCCTTGGTAGGTTGTTGGCTCACCCTTATATATATATATATATATATATATATATATATATATATATATATATAGAATGAGTATATTAACGTTTATACAATTTTGTCGATTGTTCGATAAGCCTATTTGTTAAAATCTGTGGGTGTCTTTTTTTTCAGTTCCATATAAGTAGACAATTACAAATCAGACTAGGTTGTAAAGTTTTAGCAATATCTTTAGCTAACCGGATATACAGTAGTTTGCCGAAGTAATAGGTATCAGTAACTTCCGCCACTAAGACTGTATGTAATACAAGGTCATTTTAATCTGGCGAATACTATACTCATACTTATGCATATAGGCTAAAGACAAAATGAAATAATATTTATCCAGCTGATGGCATATCGGTATTACACCTACCCAACCTCATTAGTGCAACGAGAAAAGTACTGAGCAACTTCTTCCATGTAGAATTCGTGAATGGTTGTTTCAGCTACAGCATGAGCCAGTAAAACCTCATTGGTTTATGGTTATATCATGTGCCAGGTAAATAACGCGCAATTGATAGGAGGTATTCTTCCCCAAACAGACAATTAGGGAGACTTTTAGGCTCATAAACTGTAATTAAACTTCTCTCAACTTTATTATAAAAGTTTGTCTTAGCAGACATCTGGTATGGGGAATATCTAGCGGCCCTTGAAAACAGACATTTTCACACACGTGTGGACAGACATTCCATGTAGAAAAAACTTTTAGAGTTTATTTCGATCCCAGTTTAGTTTTCAAGAATTTAATAAATATACGATGAAGGCACGTCCTTGATACATTTAAACAATCAATCGAATTACCATCTAAATTAAAACACGGTAGAGCACGCGTTAGTATATAAAAAGAAATGGTATTTTAACAATCTAAAGTAACTTAAAACGCAACTATAATTCTTTATAAGAAAATATCATTCAGTTATCTACGTTCTATTGATGCTTTATTTGTGGAAAATGTGTAGATTCTGTATAAAATCTAAAAGCATTTTTGATCAAAGGTGCCAATTTGGTTGAATTTCGTTACTATACCTTGAACTTCCTCTTTTACTTTGTTAATAACATGCGCTTAGAAGTCCTTTCAGTATAAAACTGATTCAGGCAAATCTCTCTTTCTATTTTTCTCTCTCCCTATGGATATAAAGTTAATGAACGTAAGAGATCAAAGTGCTTTGCCGCACACAACGAATGTGTTATTCGGTTTGATGATTAAGGGAAACTATTTCTGCATTCACTACTGAGGGTGTGAGGATATTTGATCTTTAAATCAACATACCCTTTAATGTTAAAATAGACAGTTTTTATATTTAAGAAATTGAAGGAGGTTGACTCAGTTTGACACTCTACTGCATTCTCTATCGATAATGACAGTCAGATATTAATATTAATTATTAAGTTGCTACAAGAACAAAGTAAACGAGAAGTCATCTACATTCGTATAAAATAAGACCATTTCGGGAGGAGTTTGATAACAATTTCAATATGATCTTTGAAAATAAAGAAAAGCTGTCTTCTAGATAAAATAAAAATAAGCATTAAAGGACATGAAAAAATTACTCAAAACCAACAAATATGTGGCGAATTCTTACACGATATCTAATCTTTTGTATGAATTTATATGTTGAAGAATATTTACCAGAGGATAAAGAGACTTGTGATGAGAGTGATATGGTTTTCACAAAGAATGTTCAGAAAACCATGGACTAAACATGTGAGGAAAAGAAAGGGTTTAAAGAAAATATGAATTTCAATTAAAATTAAATGCTCTGGTTACTGTATGTGGCCTACCTCTTGAATGTCAGTCACTCAGCTAAGTGCTATACGTGATACACGCTTGGGCTATCAGGTCTCGAATGGAGACATGACTGACTGGGCAGAAGATTATCCCACAGTAGGTGGCCATTACTTACTGCAGTAGACTTGTTGCCAGCCAAGTATATAGAACCCAAACTGTCTTGTCATTTTACCCATAACTTGAACGAAGAGACGGATTAATACCATTCCCAAGGTATTTCCCTTAAGTGAATACGCAAAAAGAGAAACCTGGATACGGGTTCGAATTCCGGCCGAATTCCTTGCATTCACTTATGCGCAAATACCCTTGAGAAAAGTATTCATCCGTCTTTCCCTCCAGTTTGGGTTAAATAACTAAACGCATTGGGTTCTATAGATTTTGCTGGCAACCATTTTACCAGAAAAAGTAATGGCAGCCTATGAATAATCTTTTGCCCAGTCAGTCACATATCTTTCGAGACATGACCACCAAGGCGTACATCACGTATGGCACTTAACTGACTGACTGTTTGAATGTAGCCTCCAGAATTATGTCACGAGTATAGTGTGTGTCTTAAAATACGTATTATAAAATAGTATTGTATAATTAAATGTTAGGGGTAGGATTAAGGTTTGGGTTTAAGGTAAGTTTAGGATTACGGTTAGGGAAAATAATTAGTTTAAACAAATTGCCGAATAATTTACGTGAAGATCCCACCCTTTTACAATCAAGACTATCAACAGTAAACACCACTTCTACTCTCTCGGTTTCTTTTGTCGCTTTTCTCGCCTATAGAACTCCCTTCTGTATAATTGCTTCCTTCGATCTCTAAATGTTTAAGTGCAACGTCACGCCGATTGCCATATTTTATATTCCCACATTTCTATTATTCTTTCTACAAAACACAGTACCTTTTACTTACATTTTCCCGCTATTCTATATTATGTATCTTTTTGCACACCAGTAACAATACTGCCTTGCTTTGGGCAAAATGATTATAAAGAAAAGAAAAATATCTATAAATATACTTAAGTTCAGGTAGGATATAATCGAACCGTGTAAGTTTTATACTATAACATGATCAAAAATGTAGCCATATACTATATTGGCACCTATTCTACTTATGAACAAGTAGCAGGGGATGAAAGTTATGGGATGCATATTAGGAAAGTTCGACAGGAAAATTTAACGCTTACAGGACGTGGAACAGAAACGGGGGAGCTAATCGTCTACATATTGAATTTGAGTGAATGGATTGGGAAAAGGATAAAAGGTGGTAGTAAAATGCTGTATCCTAATGTATAATGAGAGAGCGCAACAAAAGACGATTCAAAAGGAGTTTAGCCATTCATTTAACCAGAGTAGATATTGAAACAAGTGAAATAGGTTAACTCAAAAAATAATTTTTCGTATTTCGGGCTTTGATTAACAGTTCAAACTAATTGCACATAACAGAAGTTTATTCATCAAAATATATTTCATTATATCCGATTGCCAGTTACTACAGTTGTGACAGAAGCACAATTCTATGTTCATGCATTTCATCTATTGATCAATGCCGGGTAAAGAGCTTTCAACGTATCATATACTAACTGGTGTTGTTGAAAATAAAGGTCAACTTTCATAACATAAGGTTCTGTAAAAATCTAAAAGTGCAGCACTCCTATAAAACATCGCATTTTAAAATCCTATAATTTTGAAAATACATATAACTTATACAAGTGATACCATGTATTAAATAGTTTCTCAGAGCTTGATAGCTTCAGACTGCGAACATATTATTATATTCTTTTTCTTTTGCATTTAAGAATACAGTTCAAGCCGTGAAAAGCCTAGTGCTTATTTCGGGTTGTCTCTTTTGTCCAGAGATATCTTTCACTATTCAAGCTCTTCCTTCACAGTGCGTGTTGTATTGTATTTTATTATTATCTGCAGTTATTAAACTTCTGTTGTACATTTTTCTTTTCTGATAAGATGTCTAATATGTGCATGAATCGTGCTGAGTGTTGATTGGTTGTTTTTAATCTACGTCATATTTTGGTGATTTTCTCACCGAAGGAATTATTATCGTCGTTATTATTATTATCTTTATAATCAATCTAATTACAGTTTTTCTTTTATCGCTAGTATTCTTTTTCTTTGTGATAGTCTTTTGCAGTTTTAAATATATTTTTAATGTATCACACTATAAAGACTTCAGCGACAGTCGAGTTAAGGGATTGCGGTTAAAATAGAAATGATAAGCGAAGTGTGTGATAACAGTAGGAGAAGAGCTGGAAGGAACTTGGCTAGTGAATAAAGGAGTTAGATAACGGTTCCACTTTCGCATTGTGCAATTGGGTTGAATATTTTGCAGAATAGAAACTCAACCCCTCATGAACGGATAAATGATTTTGACATCTATCAAGGCTGATTCAGTTGGTTCAGACAATATACAGCAATGTTATTTCATTTTTAGCTTATGTGACCCTGGGAAATATACATGGAAAGCATCAATTACTTCCGAAGGTGATGGATTGGTGCGTTCATTTCTTCAGGTCCTTTAGCAATTAAATATATATGTGAGTTCCATTTTAGTTCTAGATTTAATCCGAGACTACTTACATATTTAAAGCATGGAGCCTCATTGTGAATGCAACATTTTATCGTGACGGAGAAAACAGGAAGTCTGAGCGGTAATGATGATAAAATAATGTTTTCTTTTTTTTTTGCTCTTTTTGTAGAGTTTCAATACAATTGGGAAAGAAATTTGTGCTGGAGAGAGAAAGAGGTAGATGTCTGAATTTATCTTATGAGCTTAAGAAAACTGGTATTTTGTAAAAATTTGCAGAGACTTGATAGCGTAACCTATTTCAGAGATAGCATGGTTCGATGATTATGTATATATATATATATATATAAATATATTTTCTGAACATATACTGTTAAATATAAGAGACAATGAATGTCTATTATGTTTAATCATGAGCCGTTCCAAACATCGTATTTTGGCGTTAATTTCAGTTGAAAATAAGGACAAACATTCTCCAACATTTGGATTATTTTTTATTACGTTGTTTCTAGACTTTCGGCTCACATGAGTCATCTTCGGATAGGTTATAAGGATGTTAACACAAAAACATCCATCATCAAAGACGATTTTATCATGTGTTGACATAAAACTCCGCTAAGCAACGGCAACATTTAGCAAAAATAGCAAACGCATTTTGCAAATTTGCAATGCGGTTCTATGACGTCACACCGCGTGAATCATATATTTAAATGCAATGTAATGTGTTATGACCAGATTTAAACGTGATTTTATTAAGTGTGGGTTGTTTGGATTTAATGTAGATGGACTCCAAAATCTTAAGATAAATTTTACTGTGTGTATGAGTGAGGATAATTGTATTGTTGACTAAACTCTCTCTAATATTACCTACATGGTTATGTTTTTTTGAGAAATGTTCTTTAATTGTACACTGAACGGAAAGGTGACAGGTAAGTCTACAGGAGATCGGGGTTGCAGTAAAACCAATATATGTAGTGGGTTTATTATTAGAATATATATATCGCCCTAATCAAGGCAGTTTGCTTCCACTGGTGTTCAGGGAGTTACATGGAAGGTAAATTATGAGAAAGAACGACAGGTTATAGGGTGTGTCAGAATGTGGGTAAGAGAAGGTAATGAGAGTGGTGTAGAAGGAGAACGGAGCATGAGAGAAATGATACAAGTCAATCAGATAGGAAATGACTATTGACTTTACATTTAAATTCTTGGTGATTGTAGCTGTCGGGGAAGCAAGTAAACTGAAAGGGAATACCACAGGCGGGGAACTGCAAGAAAAGAAGCTGATCGAATAGAATTTGCGAATCGAATAGAATTTAGTTTCACAGTAAAGAGGTGTGACATCGATGCTAATCTTGTGACTCGAGTAAATTCATATATAGGGAGCAAAAGAGAACTAGGTTTATCGCAGCAGATGCCGTAAAAGTAATTGTATAAAATACACAAGTAAGCCACATAGCACCGGTAAGAAAGGGATTGTATCTGAGCTGGAAAGTCGGGATCAAGCACATTACAGATTCTCAGTTGAACTTTGTCAAGGACCCCTAGGTGATTAGCAGGTGCTTCTGACCAGATATGGGAGCAGAATTCAATGCACGGGCGGATGGTAGATTTATATAAGTGAAGGATGGTTTCAGACGGAAAAAAGACTTCCTGGTCCTACACAGGAAACCGATTTTCTTACCAGGAAAATTAGCAATGGATTCGATATAGTCATTCCACTTGAAGTCTATTGTGAGAATTATCCCGAGGAGGCGCAGTGTTTTGCTTTCAGGGAGACTAGCCTGCTCCGTGCTAATGGTGGGGAAGAAGCGATTCTCTGTGATGGATAATAGCAGCTTCGTTTTGGAAGCATTAAAATTCACGAGTCTTCTTTTTCAAACTCAGAAACGAGCGTTGCTTTGTCAATCTCGAAAGATTTTTGATCGAGTCGAGAGTAAACCGTAGTACCGTCAGCGCATATGCCTACTTGGGATCTTATTCTATAGGAGAGATCATTAATGAAAATCAGGAAAAGCCTACGACCTAGAATGGAGCCTTGAGGGACACCCGCGTTCTTATGATAGTATCGACAGGCTTCTCTGTTCAACACTACCATCATTGTGCGATTTGAAAGAACTGACTGGATTAGGTCAAACAATTGTCCAGTTATACCATAGTTCAGCAGTTTGTGTAGAAGGCCTGCATGCCAGACTCTGTTAAACGCTTTGGAGATATTTAGGGCAACAGTTCGAGCTTCGCGGTTTTTGTCGAGAGCCTGGTGTATATACTCAGAAATGGTTGTGAGCATATCAGCAGTAGACCTATTGAAGCGGGAATCATACTGTTTGTCATAGAAGATATTGTGGGCTGTGAGATGTTGAACCACCTTGGTGTTGACGATGGCTTCAAACACTTTGCCAAAAATCGGTAGAAGTCTGATAGAACATTAATTTTATAGGTCAGATGGTTCACCAGTATTTTTATATATAGGGCCCAAGGAAGAGTACTTTAACAACCTTTGTGCCAAACTTTACCATATTCATGTAACACCTTCTCCAAGGAAGTATCTCTAATCATAAATCTACCAATGAGCACTTCGCTGATTCTTGCCTCGTGGCATTTAAAATATAGCTGCAGTGAACCGATATGAGCAAAACTTTATTAATGTTTGTCACTTAGACGGTTATTTTACGTGAATTAAGCAACTAGGCTTATTTTTATCTTCAGATCACGAGTTACTGGTAACGATCCAATTAAATATATTGAATGATAAATGTAAGTTGGTTATTTACAACCATTTAATGAAGAAGGGTTATATTAAAGACAATTTCAAGTCTTGTTTGTAAAAACGAAACAATTTATTTATAATTTAGTTATCACGATATTATTTGTGTATTTGCTAAAAATAATTAAAGGAATTTTTATTTGCTCTTTGCTGAATTGATTTTTTTCTTTATATTTTTTGTGTAGTTAATTTATTTCTAAAGAAATTATCTATCTATCTATCTATCTATCTATCTATCTATCAGTGTATTTCTTAGAAATATTAACAGCTAGATAGATAGATAGATAGATAGATAGATAGATAGATAGATAGATAGATAGATAGAGAGTTGATTTTCTAAGCGCCGATTAGATGTGGCTCAAGGCCGAATGTATAGGGTACTCAGTGTGGATCGAAATCACTATCAGTGTTAATAGGTTCTAGCAAGACAAGCATAATAAACATTACACAAGGCCAAGCGCCCAAGATAGATGATTTTCTAAGCACCGATCAGATGTGGCTCAAGGTCGAATGTATAGATTACTCAGTGTGGGTCGAAATCACTACTCAGTGTTAATAGGTTCTAGCAAGACAAGCATACTAATCATTACACTACGCCAAGGCGTCCAAGACAGATAATTGATTTTCTAAGCACCGATTAGATGTAGGAAAAGGCTGAAAGTATAATATATTCATTTAGGATCAAACTCATTACTCAGTGATAATAGGTTCTAGCAAGACCAGCATACTAACCATTACACCACGCCAAGGCGCCTAAGATAGATAGATAGATAGATAGATAAATAGATAGATATGAACGGATGAGAACGATTGATTTGTTTTGTATGTCTTTCATAAGTTATTAAAAGCCAAAATATAAATTTAGATTGTCTTCTTAATATTCCTAATGTTACTTGCGCGTAAGTGAATATAAATGATTTGACTGGAACATCGGTCTTTGATTTCCAATTCAGAGTTGTTACTTATTATACAACCCACACATCCAAGCATAGAGAATTATGTATTTGAAAGTGATCTCTTATATAGGTAATGACAAGGCACGACGTTGCTTAACTTCGGTGACCCTACGAGAACCGGTGCTCCAATTTGACATGGCCGTAAGTGAACAGACGACGAAAGAATGAAACAAAGCGATAAAAGAAGAACAGATAGATAGATAGATAGATAGATAGATAGATAGATAGATAGAGTTTATACTAATATTCTACCTAATGTCTAAGCTTAGTAAACAGGATACATTCAAACATGACGTAATCAGTATGCTTGTTAAAATAGCCCAGAAATTAATTTCAACATCAATGGTGTCCAGCCTCAGGATTTAACACTGTCTACGCATTTTGATTTGCTTTACCTCTTCATTAGAATGATCATAAAGTTCTTAACAATAGTGTAATAGACAAAAGTTAATTGTGTTGGCCATTAATTAGACTAAATGTTCCATTGTTACCGGAGCATTTGTTTACCCATTGTTCACCTTTTGTATGTCCAGAGGAAACAAAACAAATAAGGAAGAGCCAATATTTTGTCATTGTTTGTTGGTTTTTCTTTCTTTTCCGCGCAAGACTGAGTCGATTGTTTTAATGAAAAAAAAAATGAAAAGACTTAACTTATTTGAAAAGAAGAGGACGCTATCTCATCTCACGTTAATAGTTTTCTGGAAACAATTAATGAATAGACAATAGAAAATTGTTTATTAGCGTCTATATCAACACTTCTAAAAATCAGTTGTTTTTTTTTTAAGTAAAAAAAAGAAATACGGCAAATGGAGCTTGTTAACAAACGCATTGAGAAATAGTAATTTTGTCAGTTCTGAATATTGATTTCTTAGAAGAGGAAAAAAGCGAACACGTCATTGTAAATCGGTTTCGTAATCGATTTACGTCACTGTGTGATAAGATCTTGAAAGATATGAAAGTAAGAATGAAATATAGAGATGGATGGATCTTGAATCAGCAATATAATATTGGATTTATTCTTTATTGTAACTTAAATTTTTGGGACATAAATCTTGTTTCTTTTCAAATAAATATTCCGGCAATTCATAGATAAATAGAAATTCATAGCATCGTTATTCAGTTACCGAAATATTTTTTCTTTATCTTCTATAACTTTACAGTGCTATCAATTCAAATGTTGTATTCGTCAACAGAAAAGGATCCATGTTGGTTAATTGATTAAATAAGTAGACGAATTCACCAACCATTAGCGGAAGAGGAGGAAAACATGTATTAAGGCACAGAGGCTCTCAATCGGCTTGCCACGAGTGTGCTATTGCATATTGTCACGGTGTGCATATATGTGTGCACGTAGAAATAATAATGGTACAGCGTTAGTGTTTGCATAAATTAATATGTATAATCTTTTTTTATATAATTACTTTTATTATGTTTGATACATTTTGGATTTCATTGCAAAACCAATATCGCACATTAGCTAAAAATGCTTTATGATTTTAAATTAGTTTTCTAATTTTTATTTATGTGATTTTGGCTACTCAACCGTAAATAATCTTAAAAAATTAATAATGGAGATAGACTACGATTAACTAAAAAAATGAGGCTTTGCTTATCAGGCATTCAAAAAAAACTTTGAAGAAATCGCAAAAAAAGGGCTTGATACAGGTTTCATACTAATTAAACTGCACAAATAGTTGAACAGAATCAAGATCATATTTGTAGGTGTATTCTTTCAAAATCTATGATTTTCTTTCATATTTCAATATTTCATTATATCGAAGATGTATACTCTTTAAATATGTTCCTATATGTGGCGTGTCATTTTTATTTGCTTGTAAGTGTGCAGTTGCTTAAAATTGATGAAAAACTGTTTTAAGCTTAAGGTGAGATGGTGGAAATTTAAGCAGCATATGTACATGTACCCGAACTAATGATCATTTGCTTCAGTAAATTTGCAACAGAAATGCGAATATCATCATGCTTCAAATTTATCGATTGTATACCTTATTATAAATATATGTTTTTTTTTAATATTTTCTTCAAATAATTCTTAAGCGTAACCTTAGGAAGTAAGAGTCAGCCGGTTTAGATCAATTTCTTTAAAAAAAAAACTCTTTTTCTGATTTTAAAGAAAATAATATAAATAACTATTTACATTTAAACGTAGTTTCTCTATCTAACAATGATTTCATTATTTGGGCTTATTTGAATATATCCAGTTTACATTGTCACCACTAAACTTTTTAAAGATTGTTCCTTTACCTAAAATAGAAAAAATATTCTACCTATATACATATATATATATATATATATATATATATATATATATATATATATATATATTAATTAAAAACATGTTTTTATTTCATGGAAAATTCACTAGATTTAAGTACCAATATTAAAGCCAATTTTGTGCAAAACATATGCTCCTGATTTGAATTTCCGCAACATAATTTATTAACTAATCAGCGACGAGATGTAACCAATCACAACATCACTGGAGATCTTTGAAATATCAGTCAATGATGTTTACTGTCTGTAACAAATTTGTAGTATCACACTCGAAAATAAGCAGCAATCTGTTCTTTCGAAAGAGTACATATTTGAAATTTGATAATTATTTAATAGATAATAGAGCCCTCAGTTTAGTAAGCCATTTTGTAGGCGTTTCGAGCCTATTAATTTCTCATAAATATTCGTGATTTTAAGTTAGTATTCAGTTTTAGTGTTTCTGTGAACCTTTGACTAAAGTCGGTTGTTCGTGATTGTAAACATGCTGAATTCCTAAAGAGTTTTACATAATATTTCACAGATTTTATTTGAGTAACTTCGTACAAGTCTGTCGATTTTGAGATAAAGTAATCAAACCTGAAATATGCTACACAAAATGTGAGTATCAGTTATAATACAGCTTTACTGTTTGCCAAACTGATATTTTACCAAGATTACACGCATTGATAAAGTAATATAAATACGTTACAATCTCCATTATGTAGACACCCATGTTTCAGCTGTTGCACTAATGCAATTGATTCGATTGTAGCGTAAAGCAATAGAGAATAGTGTAAATTTGTTTCATAATGATATTTGTAATTCGTTTTTTTTTCAATTTCAAACAAAAGAAAATATTAAATTTTTTATAGCCGTGGTTGATGATCGTTTTCACACGTTTTTCCCTACATCAAATTCTATTAATATTAATTTCATTCATATTAAATATAATGCAGGTGGAAGACACGATGTAAATAGTATTATCTATTTACAGAGCCAAATATGGATATTTCTTTTTTCAAATAAGACTCCGAAAGCTACATTCGTTATATGGCCATTTCCGCTGGAACAATTCTTGCGTCCCCAGGTGTGATCAAAATCAAAATTTTATCGCCCATATGAGACAAATATTCCCATTCCGGAAGGTCACTCAAAATAATTCCATACGCAGGAAGTTTACATTAAGAAAAAGAAAATGAATAAGAAAAACTAAAGAGAGGGGTAGTTAAAAAAATTTTCGTCTAGACATTGTTACGGAGGGAAGGGAAGAAAGAGAAATATAACAGAAAAAGGGGTCACAACACGATTATACATGATTTTAAAAATAAAGATTTTACCGTATCACAGAAATGGAAGTGGTGGGGGAAAGGAAATAGAAAAATGGGATAGGCAGGGTGAGTGTTAAAAGAGAAAAATGGATGAAAAAAAGAAAAAGGGGAACAAAGCGGAAAAGCTTTTCAGTAGCCATGTTAACAAATGCCGGCTTCAGCGTGTGAAAAAAACGATAGATAAATAAAAAGGGATGAGAAAAAAGAAAAGGATAAATAGTGAAAATAGATGACATTATGTAATATTCAGTACTGTTAAAAGTTG
>JBBBDQ010001826.1:665000-792500 GCA_037127315.1 Ascarosepion bandense | reverse complement strand
GGCTGAATGGTATATTCTTATGTAAAGGATATTGTATAAAGAGTTTTTATTAAAAATTAGAAAAAAATAATGACTTTACAATAGCAAGATCAGACAAAAGATCAGGCGGAAAATGAACTTGTAATACCATATATTGGCAGGAGATGCCCAGTTTTAGCTATCCAGCCTCTCTAATGTTCCAAACTGTCTTGCATTATTTTCCTACGACCAATCTCTTTCTCAGAGACGAATCCTCGTGAACCCATGTCCATCTCCATCGCTATTTCCATGGAAAGCTTACAGAGAAAATACATTTATTAATCCTTTAAGTACTTACTTTCTCTATAAAATCCTATCATACAACGCATATTGTAACAAATCACCCTCATTCCCTACCTATTCCGTTTTTATGCCAGGCAATTATCCACTGCGCATGAGTAAATTTTGATTACTTCTTTTATAATCAGGTAGCCCGAGGGAGAGACAATTATGATTGCCTTCCGCCACAATGTCATTTAGAAAATCTAGATAAGGTTTAGGTAAATTATTTGTAGATTAATAAAAAAAAGTAAAATATTAATACAGATGTGCCGTTTTCATATATACTAGTTACGATAAATAACTCATTTATAAAAGGCAGGTTATAGCTGAGAAAAATGTTTTTATAAAATAATGGAAAAAAGTAATGACAAATGTCATAATATTGGGATTTTAATATTGCTTATTACGTTGTATATCTCATTTAAAAATGTATATATATATATATATATATATATATATATATATATATATATATATAATCTCATGGGAACTTCTTTTGCTATCGTAATACAAAATAAAATGTTGAAACGAATAATACCAATACAATATTTATATTAATATGATTCGACAAAACACATGGGATACTCTAAACACAAAGAATAAAAGAGCAACACCAATGTAATCATAATAAACATTTATTAACAACCTTACAGCAATTGAGAAAGGCATGCAAATTACTGTTTACAAGAGTTTTTTTTCCCATAGACTGTAAAGAAACTGACTGTTCTTTAGAGAAAGATTGATTAGAATAAATTTTATTCTGAAAGGAAGAAAAATATGCATAGTGTTCTTGAGTTAGTTATTCTATAGATGGCGGTTGCCAGGTGTTCTATCAACGGCCTCATGCCGTTGGGTTCCCATGAAGTTATATATGTGCGAGTGTGTTGAGTTACATACCTATATGTTTGTGAAATAATTCCGCGCCGCCAACTGCTACCTGCAATCGGGTGCGGTGTGTATGAGTGAGAATTATACGCATGTTCCCAGCTACCTTGATAGATGAAGCCTCACTGGCTTGTAACACATAGAGGCCTGTTTATATAGTCACGTCTGGATGAGCAAGAACATTGGTTTTAACGTGTATACAGGATGATCGGTTAAGATTAATCAAATACTGTCTGCTAACGCGGCGTGTCCCGCAGATGAAAACAAGTTTGTTGTTTTAATACGTAGGGTGTCGTTGGGAATTTAATGATATTCTACAACGTATTTTGATTCTATTAATAACGTTCTATATCTTATTAATAAAACCGAGAGTATATCAATGTTTGTAAAACACATTTATATTAATAGAAATATAAACAATAAAAAGGATAAATATTACATGCATTCCAATATGCTAATTTCGTTGGATGTCTCTTCTAAACAAGGATTATAAAAATGATGTATTTATAAAGTAAGAAATTCTTCTTGTGTCAAAAAATGTCAAATAATAATGCAGTGATACTTATGTTAATCTTTATTAGATAGGAACATTATAAGATGTGAGTTGACCATCTTCACTCTATGTCTTTTGCTTCATTGCTCGAGACGGACATAAAAAACCAAGGTGTCAATGGTAGAGAATGTAAAGAGAGCTGCAGACGAGTTATTCTTAGAAATATAAGTACGGATGTGATTTAATTGGAACCAATACACGTTTCACTGATTCCATATGAAGAGATTTTACTCTGTAGGACAGTGTGAAGAAAAGAATTCCTTGAAAAGAACACTGCTTGAGGCATCAGCTTCGTTAAAAGTTTTAGTTTTAAGAAGGCGACATTCAGATGAATGACTATAGTTGCAAACACTTTTTAAAAGTTACTCACTTCGCTGCTTCTAGATATGTTCTTTTCTGTGGCAAAAAAATGTCTCAAAGGGATATTTAGATTCACTAGAATAAGCAAAAATGTGGCAGTAACGGAATATTTTTTATGAGAAAATATACAGGAATGAAAAACATCTAACAATATTTCAAACTGTGGTCTGCTGAATGTGTGATGGTACTTAGAAATCGTACGAGAAAAAATTAGTGAAAAGAAAATATAGTATTAAGAAAGTGTAATCGTATTTGCATGACGAGTTAGGAAACACGTTAAAAAGGATCTCCCCCTCAGCTAAAATGACGACCTTGTAATTCGAGAGAAGAGATTAAAAATCAGCAGCGAAGGATTCATGCGTATTAATTTAGAACTCATTTTACAGTTTCTAAGTTTCAGTATAATGCTGAGAATAACAAGAACAACAAATGCATACGCTCACACACACACACACACACACACACACACACACACACACACACATATATATATATATAGATATATATATATATATAGGCGTATATGGATGACTGCACATAGACACTCTACACTATTCTACTTCTCATGCAGTCTATCTATCTATCTATCTATCTATCTATCTATCTATCTATCTATCTATCTAACACACAGACACACACACATGTATGTATGTATATATGCATGCATCTATGTATGTATGTATTACAAATATTGTGTTTCTTAAAAAACAAACGGTCTAAAAAGGTGATTTCTGATAAATTAACCATTGAAACCGTGCATTTTTGCAATTAAAGTGTTCGTTATTAAAACGATATTAATAGGAACGAATACAAATTAAATATTTACGTACCGTCAGGACTTATGAATATACACACACACATGCACATGTATCTATGCGAATGGGTTTCATTTTTCTATAAGATTTAATCTTTATATATATAGAAAGCATGTATGCATGTACAGTTATCTATTTATATATAACTGAATAGACATACACCTACGCATAGTTATGTGAAGTTTATATCTGAGAGTTTGCTTGCTTCTGTATTTTTCTTAAGACTAACATCTAAGTTTTCAAGGAAACATCTTATTAGTGAGCCGAGGTATCCCCATCACCTCTACATATATATATATATATATATATATATATATATATATATATATATTTGTGTGTGTGTGTGTCTGTGAGTGTGGATGTGTGTGGATGTATTTATATGTATACTTAGATTGATTTATTTCTTATTCATATTACAAACACATACACTCATATATGATTAATGTATATTTAATATGGCAGCAAATTTTCTTTTAAAAATATTTTGTGAATTGTGATGTACAAGGGAAATTTTAATATTTTTTTTCTTGTGTTTTTAATTTTGTCTGTTTAGTGAGTGTGTTTCAGTACAGAAGCTTTCCACATTGCCACAAACGTTTTCAGCCACTTCCATTTCAATAGATTTTCTTTTGGTGTAGTTGTTAATTTTATTTTTTTTAAATTTCGACTGTACAACATATATTTAGTGTGGTTTAAAAATTTTGAACGTGTGTTAATTCCTAGCTAACAGGTGTTTAAAATGGCTGGGATAAGAGAGGGCGATATTCTATTTTGAAAGATACTCAGCACGTCGTTCTTATTGTTAAACAAGTTGACGTTGATTGTTGTGGATAGATGTGCGATGTACAGGGATTCTTTTATAATGATATGTCTTAGTAATTGCATTTGCATAGAACTCTGGTGTTTCTGACCAAAATTCTTTCTTGATTGTGGTTTGATAATTTTTTATTGTGCTATGTTTTGATATGTTACTTGTGAGGTGTCTATCCAAAGATCTGGCAGTAACTTCGTTATAGATAATTGATTTATGACAAGAAATAACATTTTCTAAATGGCATTAAAATTGAAATATTCTATTGGTAATCGCTAGTTTAAATTTGAGTAGGTTATTTTGGTTATTTTGTTTAGTGACAACAAGATTTTCCTTTTTTTATTTTCTGCAATATGACTATCACTTTAGATCTTCTGTCTACTTGTTCCCATCCACCTCTTATCCTTCTTTTGACGTCTCCTATGTCGTGAATTTTCTCTCACTGTAACCTTTTTCGCACCACTGATTTTCGGGGTGAAATGATTGTAAAAAGTTTTCATATTCTTCCGGAATTACAATATAACTATAATGTGTAATTATTTTTGCATATAACGTATTCTTCCCGCTTATGACTAATATGAGTTTAGTTATCATGATAAAAGTTTTAGATCCGTTGCTTTTCTTTATTCTTTATTCTAAATGTCGATTACTTTTTGTAAGAATAATTTCATTTGCTTATCAGAATTGTTGTTGATTAATTTTTCATTTATGTGATTTAATTCGCTCAGAAAACTTGATTTGGAAGAAGGATTTCGGTAAGATTTCAGTTAACCTTTCTTAAAAACACATGAATATATAAGTAAATCTTATAATGTTGCCAATATTTAATTTTAACTGAAAATATTTTACTTTTTTAAAGATAAAATTTATTTAGACAATTATTTTAACTGGCAGTATGAACATTGCTTTGAAATCTTCTCAGCGAATAAGATTTTTGATCTTACCTCCATATTTAACATTAAATTTAACATTTTATTGTTTTAGTTTACATTGTTGAGAAATTAGTATAAAAAGTACTTCTATTGTATCTGAACGTCTCTGCTGTTTTAAAGTGAATAACGTGTTTTAACTGAAGACTGCTTGTAAGTCACTTGTAACAAATATAGTTCATTCTACCTTTTCTTATTGAATGGAATTTCTCAAATTTAACCGGCCAAGACTATGTTTTCGTTAGCAAGAGCAATTGAATTTTTTGGCTGCAATTGCTGATGCTCAGTCTGACTACGAAGAATGCGTATGAAACCCTGCTTGACAAAAGTTCACATAATAAAGTCTACAGAAATGTTTTAATTCAAAGTATTCAGTTACCGGGTGCGCAATAACCTCTATCGTATCAAAATGGTCCACTATGAAGAGTCTTTCAATTGACCGATTTGCCGAAAGATCTTCGCTTTACATTTTGCTTGTACAATTGTGTTTGGTGATTTAAGGATCTAGTGTCAGCATAAGCCGTTAATTACACAATTATTTATTCACTTCTTTTGCAGTAGCAGTAGTTTACATCCGTTGTGTATTTAACGCGACAACCGGACGCCTAAACGATTCATCAATTTTGCTACGGCTTGCTATCGTGATGAATTAAGAAACAATGTTGCAGACGGACAAGTAATATTTATTTGCATTGAAATGTCACCATATTTCTTTGGAAATTATTACATTTTCTCTTACAAATCAACCATAAATATCAAATAAGATATTATTCTATAATTTCGAATGCTGCAAGTGTTGCTGTTTTTCTAAATAAATATGCCTTTCTGTTTAATATTCTTTATTTCTGGGTAGGTTTATCTGTTCATTTAGATGCAAATTTACTATTGTTTAAAACAAAAATTAAGAATATTTAATGTAGTACTTATCACGATTAAATCTGCAGAAACGCTAAATCTTTTGATGTTGCGTTCTTTAATATGAAACGCTACTGTTGATCTCCATTCTTTGCTTACAGTCAGCAACAGTCAGTGAATTATCATTAATATGGATAGAATCAGCCAGATTTTAAATCTGTGTTAAACAGCCAGTTGAAAAACAAAACTTTACCCTGACAAAAACAAGAACGTGTACGATTTTAGCATAAAATATTTTGATTGTACAGTCTACAATAATTTTTCTCTTCTGGAAGAAAATATAATGCTGTTAAAAAGGCAGGCCAAAATGCCAAATACAAGTCAGGGATACCAAAATCAAGCAGGTACAAACATTTAAATACCTGGGAAGTGTTATAATAGAAGACGGAAAGTGCCATACAGAGATCCGAAGGCGAATTGGCATGGCGAAGGAAGCATTCCAGAAGTTGAGTAAAGTATTAAGAAACAGGACAATTTCGCTAGATACAAAGAAGAGAGTACTGGATTGCTATGCGTTGTCAGTTCTTCAATATTGCAATGAATGCTGGACAATATCATCAAAGATGAAGGAAAAACTGAAATGTGGTTCTAGAGAAGGATGCTGCGAATATTATAGATCGAAAATTTGAGCAATGATGAAGTTTTGGAAATGATGGAAATGAAAAGGAAATTAATACTGAGCATCAGGAAGATACAGGTAAAGTTCCTAGGACAGGCAGTGAGGAAAGAGGGCTTGGAGAAACTGATACTAATAGGCCAGATAGAGGGAGAAAAAAAGACAGGCCAAAGCAGGGGATAACATATTTGAAGGACCTAATAAATTGGTTGGTGGAACGAGTGTTGCATGGTGTAACAAGAGAAGGCGTGCTAATAGCCACCAAGTATAGGGAGACTTGGAAAGCCATGATTGCCTACGGTCTGAAAGGACAGGGAAAATAGAAGAAGAAGAATAACTTTATGTATTTAATTACAAGATAATTCTTAATTTACCAATCTTGATAACGTCTTTCCCACGTGGGTCATCTTTATGATTTTTAGACACTAATAAATATTCACGGCAGGACTATGTGACCCTATTTATTGATATTAAATTCCTGTTAAATGGTCGGTATATAATATGGAAATACTTTGATGAAATATTCGAATGGAATCGATAACAGGCATCCATTCATCTCACTATATAATAGTAGCGCATTTTACGTAAAAAATTAGTCTTTTTGTAATGAGGCGTCAATCAGATTCATCATGTAATAAAATATCATACGAATTCTCTTAAATATCAATATTTTTGGTCTTGTGAATTTTCATAAACAACATATGTAATATATACTTTTACATACACATCATTATTTCTCTTCAAACTATTGTTGTGGACTGGACAATGTGGTAGTAATTTGGAAGCAGTGTCACCATTATAAAGTAGACTGGTTGTCCAGTCCACCACATTAATAATATAAATAACCCAGGGAACAATGTAACAAGAATAATAACAATTTATTTATCATAGTTACAGGATTGATTATTTTGTGCATGCAAGCTTTAGTGGAGAGAGTTCTCTCTTGGATGTTGAAGAAAATGTATCAATGTTCATACTGGAAGAGTTCCTGAAAAAAGAAAATATGATGTTTGTACTCATCAGTAGTTGAATGTAATTATATATGTAGTGAAGTATGCGTGTAAGAGAGAGAAATATTCTTGGTGTAACTAATTGCTAAACGCAATTAGCTCAGTATGTTAGTTGGAAAGGAACATTCGGGCATTCGGACTCTTAGCTCCGAGTAACAGATTCCAACGGGTCTCACACGTGTGAACATCAGCTTATGTATTTCTGAATGAAGCGCGGGAAAAGAGGTTTCACGTGCGCTACTAATGTAAGAGTATGTACGTATATGTGTGTGTACGTGCGTACATGGCGATATGTGTATAAGTACGTACATGCATGTAGAAGTGATTCTATACTATGACAAATTTAAAACAACTCCAGATTATTTCTAATTATTGATTTCTACAGACTTTACACAATCAATTTGTATTAAATATATGTTTACCCGTCAAACACTTCAACAAACATTTGTTGAAATCTAAAATCTTCACTCTTCTATTTTTGATTTCAAAATTTTAAAAAAATTATGCCAATATTCAAAGCAATTTTATATACATTTAGCATAACAATCATTTTTAGGATTAATAAGTCATTTTGGAAAGAAATTATGAATAAAAAATCTTATTGTCTATACAATTTCTCATTACGATTTCCATCTACTGTAATTGTATATATTCAGTTTTAAATTCACATTGCCTATCCCTTTACCAAACGTAGGCACTTTAATCATACCTTTAAATTACATGTCTTTTTAGTTGCAACATTTATACATGTTGGTCATCACTTTCCTCTTTAACTTACTTTGTACAACTTATGTCAGAAGTCAAGTTACATACGTAACACACGCTTGGGTGATTCTGTCTTTTTTACATATGACTGACTTGGCAGAAGTTTTCAGAACACTTGGCTGTCTCTTAACTTTTCTATATACTGGTTATTTTCCAAGCTATAGAAGCCAGTCTGTCCTGTTATACGATCCATAGCTGGGAAGAAAAGAAATAGATCACACCTTTCCCAATAGTATTTACGCGTAATTGAATGTAATTTCTCATTTCGAAACTTGATTCATTGCACCAGAATTTCCCAACTAACGAACCTCAGATGAATTGCTCTCTGGTCGCAATTTTTAAAAAATCTTATATAATAGATAAATTGAACATTGAACATAATCATAAACGATTTGTGTAAATATACAATATTTATCTACTCAAAACTATAAATCCTTCTTGTAAGTAAGTTTGATTAATAATGTATATTTTACGCCTACTTTTACTGTCTACTAAAACTGAAAGTACATGTTACAATTAATGCATATTATCATTCATTTGTAATAATTTTAAACTAATTTTCTAATCTCAATTAATTTTCAAGTTTTAAAGAACTTCTATACAATGACCAAAATGCAAATGGCGCAGCAAAATTATTTTTATGTCCGCAAGAGCATTCAGCGGGATGACTCCAGTCCGCAGTATGAAAAAATTGGAGAACATACATTACATCAAATTCACCTCTACTACAAGTAAAAATCTAATCCACTTCAAAACGTATTCAGCATTTTTATATATTTCTTATATTCCGACTGCTTTTTCCCTAATATCTTCAACATATATCCATATTAATTCTGTTTATTTAACTTCATATTTGAATTTATCCACTAATGTTAATATTTATACCGAAATTTTAAACAGTCGCCCGTGTTTTTTATGTTACGTGAAGGTCCTTAATAAGTGATGTATTGAAACTGGTTTTGTTTTCTTCCTATTTCTTTCTGGTACTGGTTCTGCCATTTACACCAACATTGATAGTCAGGTTAAATGGCTTTTAATCTTCTTTTCTTGCTTTCAATAGGCCTGTTATTCCTCCTACGAGGAATGGACTCTACCTCTTACTATATAAGAACGCAGTTAAGTACGTATTTTGTGTTCTGCCTTGTGCATTATCGAACTCTCTAGCCTGCCATTCGAGACTCCGCCGAAGGGTAAAGTCTCGTCTGGGGAACATTAGACAATTATTTTTTGCCCGGGCAATATGGCCGGATAACCCACATTAAAAAGGCCTTGTGACACAGTTTGACTTAAGTAGGGATGCAAATAAATACTATTAATGAAGCAGTCAAGTACGACAGCTAGTACGTAGCTACGATTCAGGCAATAAGCATCGTAACTTACCGTTCGGACTTACTTATTTCCATTTACTATCAATAACACTTACTTTGTATCTGTTGTTCTTGTTATACTAATGCACTGTTTTGAACCTACCTTCTTTGTTCCATGTCTAACTTCAGAACAAACTGGTCATTACAACTTTGTGGCGAAGTTGGCCTCAAATTCTTCACAACAATTTGCAACGAAGATTTGCGTTAAGATTTGCCAGAACAAACTGGCGACGAGGATCACAACTAATCAAGTTCTCTTTAGTCATTATGTGTCCTAGAAATTTCAACTGCCTTTTCCTGATTCGATATATATTGTGTTTCCGTTTTCATTAACACTTCCTCCATAATCACATGATATGTCCATGGCATTCTTTAAATCATTCAGTAGAGACACAATATGTTTGGTGTATACCCTGAGAGTTTTGTAGTCAAATTGTACATGACAACAAATTTTGTATATATTTTCATAGGAAATACATTATTAATTTATAGAATTATTCCCTTCAGTTATCTACCCTCTGCAATGGAGCTTTCTTTAGTATTTTTCAAATAACTCTGCGGCGTGTTTATATTGCTATAATATATTGAACAGTTAATCTTACATTATCAGTTGAAAAAGTTCACTTGGCATAACTATTCCAGGCAGTTTCTTTTATTTGGTATATCAAAATATATGACTAAATGAATTATAGTTTTCAAACTTTATTTTTCAAATAGTTGTAATATGTACCATAGTATTCGAATAATATGCATCCCATAATTTAGAAAGCATTTGAATTAACTGCGTTTATATTTAAACAAATTATTTCTTTATATTTTATTTTGATTTTTCTAATGATTTCACCCCAAACAAAGCATAACTATTCCAGGCAGTTACTTTTATTTGGTATATCAAAATATATGACAGTACATGAGTAGTTAACTGATGCGATGCTGTCTCGCCATTGGCTCTCTGTCCATCTCGTCTCGAAGTTTAACTCGCCTTAGTTTTGGGAGGCTGGTAATTTTGCTTGGTAATTTTTGTCTTTTATTGTTTCTAGTTTAATGTTAAAAATGCATTTATTTATTTATTTTGTTTATTGTACTACACATTTTATATTTTGTCTTCTTGCACAAGGCAGTGGTTATATTAAAAAAAAAACGAGTCAGCAATTTCAAAGTCTTTTCATTTCTTTTGCTTTTTCTTTAAACCGGCATAGGAAGGTACTGCAAAACTATTTTGGAATGCACTAAACCTGTCTATCTGTACCCCATTTCCCACCTCGAAATGACGCCTAACTGAATGACATCCACATTGCCCACTCTATAGTCTCTAAGATAATTTCAAAGCTTCGCGCCCATAAATAGAGTGGAAGTGACGGAATCCCAATCATTTCCCTGAATAAATGTGCTTCTCAGCTCTCCTCCGTTATTTCCAAACTCTTACTGCCTCTTTGATTCTTACTTTCCTTACTAGTGAACAATCTGACCCCTCCAATTATCACCCTATCTACCTCCTACCAATTTTTAGCAATGTGTTCGAAGTCATCATCAACGCCGAAGTGGTTTAACATCTCACAGCCCACAGTCCCTTCTCTGACAAACAGTATGTTTTCTGCATCAGCAGCTCTACTGCTTATATGGTAACGATCATCACTGTGTATATACACCAGGCTCTCGACAAGAACGGCGAAGATCGAACTGTTGCATTAGATATTTCCATTGCGTTTGACAGAGTCTGGCATTCTGGCCTTATACGCAAGCTGCTGGGTCATGGTATTACTGGACAATTATTTGACCTAATCCAGTCATTCCTTTTAAATTGCACAATGAAGATAGTATTGAACGGACATGACTCCCGATATTTTCAAGGCTCTATTCTATGTCCTACGCTTTTCCTGATTTTCATTAACGATCTCCTCGATGTTATAAAGTTCCAAGTAGTCATATACTTTGCCCACACACTTACTATCATCTCGGTCAAAAATCTACCGAGGCTGAGCTTGAAAAGACCTCCATCTGTGGTGGGCTGGGGTAATAAATGGCTCCTGACTTTTATTGCTTCCGAAACGAAAATGCTCTTTATTAACCATCACAGAAAATCGCTCCTATCCCTTATTAGCGTAGATAGGGCTAGTTTCCCTGAAAGCTAGACACTCCTACAACAGACCTCAACTGGAATGACTATGCTAAATCCATAGCTAAATCTGCTGTTAAGAAGGTCGGTTCTATTTGTAGGGCCAGGAAGTTTTTCCCGTCTGAAAAAACCCTACACATATATAAATCTATCCGCCCGTGCATTGAATAGTGCTTTCATATCTGGTCGGGTGCCCCTGCTATCCACGTAGTGGTCCTTGAGAAAATCTAAAGGAGAATATGTAATGTGATCGATTCTGACTTGGCAGCTCAGATACAGTCACTTTCACACCGAGGTAATGTGACTTCCCCCTGCATCTTCTACAGATACTTTCACGGCTACTGCTCTGATGAACGTAAATCACTGATTCTCCCTATGTATGAATTTACTCAAGCAACAAGTTTAATAGCTAGGTCCCACTCTTTTAGTGTGAAACCATAAAAATATAAACGCAAATTCTACTCCACCAGCTTCTCTTCTCGCATTTCCAGCCTTTGCAATTCCTTTCCGTTTACTTTCTTCCCCGACAGCTACAATCTCTAAGAATTTAAATGTAAAGTCAATATCCATCTCTTATCTCACTCACTTGTATCCTCTCTCTCCTGCCTTCTTCGTCCACTCCACTCTCATCAGTATTCTCATTCTTCTCTTACCCACTTCCTGACATCCCTATAACATGTCCCTCTTTCTCATTACTTTCCTCCTATGCAAGCCTCTGTGCACTGGTAGCAGTCAACTGCTTTGCTTGGGGCGATATATATATATATATATATATATATATATATATATATGTGTGTGTGTGTGTGTGTGTGTGTGTATGTGTGTGCGTGTGTATATATATATATATATATATATATAGTTTTGAATATTCACAAGATTCTATATGGCGAATCAAATTTAAATGCAAATTTAACTCTAATATCTCCCAACTAGAAAAATATACAAGAAAATCTTAGTTGATATAGAACATAATATAAAATAACAAACTATCAGCTATATTTAATGTAAACTAAGGAAGCATTTTAGAAGTCGTGGGTTGTGCCAGATAGGGCTTCCCTCGAAGATAAATATGCTACACTGCTGACGCATATTATAGTTATTTCTGCATTCATTCCCTACGCATGCGCATAATTCCTATAAGCCTTCACTACGCATGCGCCACAATACGAAAGCGCTATTTCAACTCGATAAGAAAAACGTACTGAGAAGCATATGAAACAAAAAAATAAATAAATAAAATAAATAAATAAAAAATACAGAGATTAAGTTATTTCTGAATTTCTGCGAGAAGACTTCCTTAATTTTTTCCGAATGCGTTTACACAATTATCAAGCAAATCCGTAATTTTACTCATGGTTTTTTAATTAAAGAATAAAAGCCAAAATTCAAGAAAACAGATATACCGTAGGATGTTTAGAGTCATAATACTACAAAAGATTTCTTATAAGAGAGATGCAAGTCTGATCTGTGTTTTTCCAAATTGTTAGGGATTGACTTATAGAAAACTCTAAAATATCTAATACTGTGTTTTCATGCATAATTCGGTAATTTAATCACGTTACTTTTATATTATTTCATTCTTTTGTAACTTTTCATCCTTTGAAGCCGCAAAAGCCACTCGAATTATAGCGTTTCAGAGTAAGTGTTAAGCGTCTATGGAGTTGCGTGGGGAAGATTACGGCAAAATATAGACTTGGATTTTGAATTTTAAGTGAATGAAGAGAATTCAGTCGAGTTCGAATTCCAGGTATATTTTCTGCATTCACTTACGCGCAAATATCCTTGGTAAAGGTATTAATCCGTCACTTTTCTCCTGTTATGGGTTAAATAACAGGAAAGATTGGGTTTTATAGCCTTGGTTGGCAATTATTCTACCACAGAAAGTACTGGCCACCTACTGCGGGATAATCATATGCTCAGTTAGTTTTGTCTCTTTTGAGACATGATTGCCCAAAAATGTTTCATGTATGGCACTTAACTGACTGACTGAATCAGTGAAGGAGTATTCTTTTAGGAGTCGCTTCAATAAACGCTTAGAGTTAAAATTACAAATCATTAATGAAATAAGAATGTAATGAGGTTGGATTACTTGTAGAAAATATGCGTCTCTATTTGGAAAATTATATCTAACCTAGTAAACATAAAGTAACTGAATTGAATATTTTTTTATATTTTTAGGTATATATATATATATATATATATATATATATATGTGTGTTATGATTTCATATATCAGCGAACATTAAGTATTGTTTTCCATAGATAATATTAAATGAAAAAATCCCCTTCCATGAGAAGTAGTTTTATTGAAAGTGTATAACAAGCCAAATATGAAAACGAAATGTAGAAGATAAAACATTAGCCAGTACAAAAAAACGGAAGATGTGGTGAGCCGTTATCATCTACTTTATAAAGTAGACACTGTACATCAAAGTAAAGAATAGATGTTCTTACAAATGTGAAAGAATGAAAAAATTCTGATATAAAAATTTATTTTCGCGTTTCAGGTATTGTTAAAAAATACATATTTTCGTGACACATTCGTGGCAATTATAGCATTTATTACCGCCACTATAATAAAAAAGTATTAAATATAAATAAATCATTCTGTATTAATTTCATCTGTTATTATATCAGTTTATGAAAATATTGGTTTTTAATAAGTTTTAGAAAACTACACTTCTATTTTTAATGTGAACGGTACGCCATATTTTTGAAAATGTTTATTCGCGTCAACAAAAAAAACATTTATTTCAAAGAAAAATAATGATAATAGGAAAATGAGAAAATTTCTAAGTTTAAAGAAACTTTGACGTGCATTACCCGTTTTCAAAAAATGTAACTTTAGCAATAAAATCGGAAATCTACTCCAAAAAAAAAAAAAATTATTTCATTTATTTCTCTGGATAAAATTTAAGAAATAAAGGACAAATTATAAATATTTGCCAGTATTTTTTAAATTTTAATAGTTTTTTTTTTTTTTTTTTTTTTTTTTTTAGAATTGCCACTAAATTAATCTAAGCGTTTTGGTGCAACGCATCTCAGCTCGGAACGGAACGGTCGAGAAATCGGAGAGCCGAGTTAAAATTCCAGTTGAATTGCATTCCATTACGAGCAAATTTTTTTTATTTAGTTAAGTGCCATACGTGAAGCACGCTTGGGCGATCATGTCTCGAAAGAGACATGACTGACTGGGCAGAATATTATCCCGCAGTAGGTTGCCATTGCTTTCTGCGGTAGACTGGTTGCCAGCCAAGGCTACAGAACCCAATCTGTCCCGTTATTTAACCCATAACTGGAAGGAAGAGACGGATTAATACGTTTCCCAAGGGTATTTGCGCGTAAGTGAATGCAATGAATTCAACTGGAATTCGAGCAAATACACTTGTAAAAATAATGAATTCATCTCTTTTCCTTCCGGTTATCGGTTAAGTAGCAACACAGACTTGGTTCTATAGCCTTGGTTGGTAACCAGTCTAATATCGAAAGAGATGTCAACCTACTGCGGGAAAAATATTCTGCCTGATCACTAATTTTTCGAAAAAGACAAGATTGCCTAAGCGTTTATCACGTATGACACAACAGATTGAGTACAAAAATGTAGAGCGCTGTGAAAAAATAACACAAATCGAACCAATAAGTCTTTTCCTCGGGACTCCTGACGATGTCCACTAGGTGACTCGGTTTATTGTTTTTGAATGGCTACCGGGGAAACTGTGAACTGAGCCAACTAAAACCCAAAATAATCTAACAAAAGAAAAATGCAAATTAAAGATTATATTAGATGTCAATAATTTATCCAATAACAAATATTCCTTCCAATAACTTTCAATATTATTAAATTTAAAGACATATATTCTTCTATCTGGATACGTTTCTGCTTTATTAAATGTTAATTCATATTCATCAATATAAACAACTATTTTCCCAAAAAATAAGTTGGGAATATTTTAAAAATTGGTTCATCAAAATCATTTAAATTCGAAATGTCTTCCCTTAGTAATTGAGATCAGATGTGGAACAAATGTAAGGAGCCACGATTGCTAACACCCTGAAAGAAACGTGTTATATTGAAGAATATCTAAATATCTTTTATGTAATGATGAAATAAGGACTGAGGCAGTTGATTCTCAGTGTATATATTAAACGGAAGTTAGACAGAAGAAAGCATGATCTACCTAACGATCTTGAATAAACACAAGTTTTAGAAGTGATAATAACGAGGAATGGTAGCTTGGAATATTTAATACTCAGAGGAAAAATTGAAAACAAGAGACAGAACAAAACAACGCAGAATGTATCTAAAAGCTTGAGTAAATGGATGACTGAACAAGTTTTAGTAGCGATAATAATGGAAAAAGAGCTTGGAAAATTTGATACACATGCAACCGATTGAAGACAATTTAGACAGAAAAAATCAAAGCATAACCAAACTAGCAATGTTAAATAAACGGGTGACAGAACAAAGGTTTAGTAGAGATAATAATGAAGAATCAAGGTTTAGAAAGTTTCATACACATTAGATAAATTGAAAACAAGGGAGAGAGGAAAATAAATCAAAACCTACCTAGCGAGACTGAGTAAATGGATAGCTGAACAAAGTTTAGTAAAGTTAATAATATGAAAAGAAGTCTTGGAAAACTTGATAATCTTATGTACGTACCTATGGATAGTAATCGATATATCTCAATCTATATATATTACTGGACTGTTTATAAAATATGTGGTGGGGATTCTTACTCTCTAGGTATTTTTTACAAGCAATAATTATTTACTTAAGGCAACTTGCGAGTCTTGTATGTGATGATATTATAAATACTCGTATGTATGTTTAACCTCCGTTTGGGTTATTACTCACGCTGTAACTATTTCGGTTAAAACAGACACACAAAGGACAAATTGAAGACAAAAGACTCAGAGGAAAATAAAAGATAATCTATCTAGAGACCTTTAGCAAACTGATAGCGAATCAAGTTTTAGAATAGAAAATATAAACGAAAGTAGGTTTGAAACGTTTTAGGCACATAGAACAAATTGGAGATAAAAGAGACATAGGAAAACAAAGCATAACCTACCTAGCGAGCTTGAGTTAAATGGATGACGGAACAAGGTTTAGTAGAGATAAGAATGAGGAAAGAGTGCTTGGAAAGTTTTATACACATAGGACAGATCGAAGACAAAAGTAACGTAAGAGCATGAGCGAATGGGTGGCGAAACAAAGTTTGGTAGGGATAATAATGACGAATGAGTTCGTGGAAAGTTGCATGAATATAGGACAGATTGAAATAAAAAAAGAGGAAAAGAAAACATAACCTATAGAGCAATCTTGATTAAATAGATGACAGAACAAGGTTTAGTATCGATAATAATGAGGAAAGAAGGTTTAAAATGTCTGATTCCCATAGGACACGTTGAAGACAAGAGACAGAGAAAATCAAACTATAACCTACCTTGCCATCTTGAGAAAATGGGTGGCGAAACAAGATTTGAAACAGATTGAAGACAAATAAGAGACTGAAGAACTCAAAGCATAACCTACTTAATGATCTTGAGTAAATGGGTGGCGGAAGAAGGCGTACAGAAGAGAAGAAAAAGAAACAACTTATTAAATGCTGCAAAAGACAAGAAAGTTTTGAGAGGCATGATTGCAAAACTCTGAAATAGCACAATATATAGAAGAAAATATAGAAGATTATTAACTATTTCATTTGTGGTAATTTCAAAGCATTAAATTTAAAAATCACTTCCTTTCAAATGGTTGCAAATTTTATTCTCTAATTTCTTTTTCAAGTAATAAAATTTTAAACATTATTGGAGATACATAGATATCACTTTTGTATGCACATCTTCATAAAATATGACCATGAAAGAAACTAAGCTTCCATAATGTATATACTAGTGATGATTATAATTATCTTGAACAATATAATTTTTATAATTTCTTTTATTCTAGAAAGGTTGCACAGACAAGCATCCGCAGAAGCCCGAAGGACATGTCGGACGAAAGGTTATGATCATATTGACCAGGATGTGATGAGCGCGAATGTATATTATATAAATAGATAAAACGCCTTCTCCCAAAAATTGGGGCAAAAAGTAATTGTTCATTTTTGATATCCACACCATGAATGTTTTCAGCGTAGAAATGGGAAGTCAGTTAAAATGTCAGTGGAAAGTCGGTAAATAACCGCCTACGACAGAGAAGTGTCTGAAAGCTCAGAAATACTTGGGAAGTTTGTCAATATCTGAAAAGTTCAGACATACAAATATCAAACTGGGAGATTTACGTATGATAGTTCATGAGTTGAATAGATAAAAAAATCATTTTATTTCGAGAAGCTAAAGAATACAAGCAAAATTAAATATGAGCAAGCAACACCCACAATTAAACAAAACGTGTATTATTATACACTATTATTACTCCGTCTTCTCCTGATTTGTTTAATACTGACAACTTTTTCTTATGGGTTGATCCTTTTACTTAAAGTTCAATCAGTCAGTTAAGTGCAATAGATGATACGCTTGGGTGATCATGTCTTGAAATAAAGTATGACTGAGTAGAATATTTTCCTGCACTAGGTGACCATTAATTTCTACGGTAGACAAGTTGCCAACCAAAGCTATAGAACCAAATCTGTCCTGCTTTTTTACCCATAGGTAGAGGAAGAAGAGATGATGCATGTTTTTTTAAGGGTATTTTCATGTAAGTGAATGCAATTAATTCGACTGGAACTTAAAGTTACATTTCCTAAATTTCACTGAAATTCATTGAACATTCTCAGTATACTTCACTGATATCTGAACTTTTAAAAATTAGGCTTATGGTTATAGTTTATATCTATAAATAACAAAGAAGTCTGCTATATAAACTGACGTAGATAGTATATGAGTTTATCACTAGAATTCTTTATTTCCCATGTTTTTACTATATTCATTAAAGATTGTATTTTCTTCATTTTAAAATACACTATCACTAAATTTGTGTACATCGTCAGCTATCCAAGAGGTTGCTCTGCATTGATTGTGGAGAGCAGGTGTTTCAAAACGAGATAAGTATACCGGGAGTGATATTAAGTAAACAGTCAGTGAGTTCTTGATGAAGTCTATTTCTTTCAGCAATCCAAGTCATTTTTTATGATTCGTGGACCTTCTGGTATATTTCCCCTATATATATATATATATATATATATATATATATATATATATATAGTTCTCCGCAGACAGATCTGTTTCGCTGTATCACAGCTCATCAGTACGGTTAGACTCCATTTGCTTTAACCCAGGATTGAAACCCGACCGAAGTGGCGTCAATCGGCAGTTCTACCTCTGGTCCCTGGGCGCACGGTAGAAGAAGGCAGACTTTTTAGTATGTATATTGTCATTATACATGCCTAATAGACAGAGTGCTCTAATTCATTAGTAAATGAGCGAGGCGTACATGCCAGAGTAGCTACTGTTTTTCAAAGTCTCCATTCTTCCAGAGTGCTCAATCAGGTGTGAGAGCGTAAATAGTCATATACAATGCACTTTCTGAATTTCAATTATCAATTGATTCAGAAACACTTTCACATTAATGCCTCTATCTTCAAAACAATTTTCTTAATATGGCCCTATGACCAAACATTATGTTTGTGTTCAATACACATCTCAGTCAAAAAAATACGCGTAAAATAATTATACATTTCAGATGTGACTACAGTCTGTTTCGGGTTTTAAATAAAAGTAAAGTTTCTTCTATTTTTGCCTTTAGGCAAGATTATAGTTCATGTGTTCTGTCCATGATATTATCAACATCCTTCAGTAGAGACACATCAAGGTTGCCCTAAATCGCCTTTAGATTTGCGCGCATATTGCCCGACATTCACTGCATATTAAGCTTATTTATATTTTAGTTACTTTTACAATGTGTAAGATCCAATTAAACTTCTATATTCCTACTAACCGAAAAATATTAAACCTGTGTGTCATTCAAAGATTTCCATGATTAGCTTAATGTTGGATATAGTTAATATCATCCATCTCTATGCAATCGTGCCTCTCAACAACTTTTTATCATTTGTATTTCTCAGAAACTTTTGTCTCTGTAATATCTCGATTATATTCACCAGTACACATTCGCTCATTATCAAGATTACTGGATGTTTCTGTCTTTCCTGTCTTCAATATATTATGGGAATGTTATAATGTCAATCTCTCTTTTCCCATGATATATCTCAGGAATCTATACTGCCTATTTCAGATTCTATGTAAAAGTACACTTTGTTTCAATTTTCTTTAAGGCTAGATTGTTGTTTATGTCTTCAGAAGACGGTCCTAAATATTGCATAAGCTAACAAAACTTAAACAACCAAGAAATATGGAACACATTAATACAGTATTTTCCAGTAGAGACCTTTTTAACCAATACCGTTCCAAGAATGGTCAATTAAAATTATAGTAATTGAACAAGAATCGTTTTAATTAACTAGAATGTCTTTACTGTTACAATGGGGCTGTTCTTAAAAAATGCAGATTACTTTAGGAAAGCGGGTTCTCTTAAAATAGGCAATAAACCCAAAGTATAAATGTTTGAATGATTATCAATGAGCGTCATGATGCCTGCTTAACTTGAGCCAAAAAGTACAGATTGCAATATAAGTAACTTCTTGGAAAATAAAATAAGCTCGTCTATAAAATATATCGTGTTAACTCAATATTTGATACGTTTTACCCAAGAAAACTAATAGTTTCATTTTCAGAGAGAGAGAGAGAGAGAGAGAGAGAGAGAGAGAGAAAGAGAGAGAGAGTGAGAGAAAGAAGGTAACTTTGATTCTGAAATGGGATTAAAAAGATCTGCCCAAGACGGAAAGAAAGTGAGAAAGTGACATCGTATAATAAAAGAAGCTTATCTATACGTATCTTTGGCACAAGGCCTCGATCCCTTGGGCACTTTATCGGAGTAAGACCATTTATCAAACGAGGTAGGAAAGTAGACTTGTAACTTTGCCAATGTTAAAAGAATGGCGGAAAAGAGAAGGAAATATTATTTGTTTAGGTATATAAATGTTTATTTGTATTGTCTTGATATATGTTAGCTCTGTTGCTACATGCAAAAACGTGACTTTAATAATGATAAATATTTATTTAAGAAGCATTTACATTTAGATTAGTCAAATTACTACTTCCGATTATACTTTTTAAAAGTTTTCATTTGGACTTGTTCCTTTTAATTTTTATCCTCAGGTTCATGTCATTTTTTGTATAAGGTAACAACGGGCCGAAATGTGGTTCTACAGAAGGATGCTACGGATATCGTGGACTGAGCATACAAGCAACGACGAAGTGTTAGAAAGAATGGCAACAAAAAGGAAATTGATGCTGAGCATCAGGAAGAGACAACTGAAGTTACTGGGACATGCAATCAGGAAGGAGAGCCTGGAGAACCTGATACTGACTGGTCAGATAGAAGGAAGGAGAGACAGAGGAAGGCAGCGGATAACATATCTGCAGAGTCTGATCAGGTGGATGACGGAACGGGGATTGCCAGGAGCAACAGGAGCAAACATACTAAGAGCCACAAGGGATAGGGAGACGTGGAGATCCATGATCGCCTACGTCCTGAAGGGACAGGGCACATAGAAGAAGAAGAAGAACAACGGGCGGGATATGAAATAAAGTTTCCAGTCTTCATTTAGGTCAAAATATTTGATAACATTTATTGTGGAGCAAATAATGCACCCCCGTTGATACAAATGGACTAACCTAGTGACTTAAGTGCCATACATGATACACGCTTTGGGTGATCATGTCCCAAAAGAGACATGACTGACTGTGCAGAAGATTATCCCGTAGTAGGTTTCCATTGCTTTTTGCGGTAGGCTGCTTGTCAGCAAAGCCCATACAACCTAATCTATCCTGTTATTTAACCCATAACTGGGGGAAGAAGACGAATTAATACCTTTACCAAGGTTAGTTGTACGTAAGTGAATGCGAGGAATTCAACTGGAAATGGAACTGGGCTTCCCAATTTGTCATTCCGAGTCGATATTCACTGCACGTCCTCACTTAAAGAACTTCAAGTCGTCTATAAAATCGTTGGAATCTGTTTTCAAAATAATTATTACAGACGTAACGTGGTGTAATGGTTAGCAAGCCCGTTACAATTGATTATTGAGTTCGATTCTCACTGAATACCCCATATTTTCAGCCTTGTGCCATATCTAAGCGGCGCTTAGTAAATCAATATTAGAGACGTAACGGCGGAGTGCCAAACATTATATAAACAACGATCTATCAGTTATGTGGTATACGTAATAGATGCTTCGGTGATCATATATCGAAAGAGACATGACAGACTGGGTAGAAGATTATCTCACAGTAGGTTGCCATTACTTTCTTCAATAGACTGGTTGCCAACCAAGTCTATATCACTCAATCTGTTGTTATTTAACCTTTAGCTAGAGGAAAGAGACGGATTATTACCTTTACTAAGATACTTTGCACGCAATTGACTGAAATAAATTCCATTAGAATTCGAAAGCAGCTCTCCGACTTTTTGTTCCATGCCAATATTCACTGCATTACAAGAACTCAATCTAGTCTATAAAGACGTTGAAGTCAATCTTTAAAAGTAATTCCTAGACGTAACAGCGGATGCCAAAGCAAGACGCTTTATTATAACTGATATAAACAGAATAATACAGAGGTAACGAAGATCAAAATACATCCGAGTTATGACTGGATATAAGAGAATGAAGAAACTCATAGTGAGTTATAAGAATAAGTAAAAATATACTTGCGGCTTCGACCCACATTATACCAATGGCGAATTTGAGAATTTAAAATAAATTAAAATTTTTCTCTTTATATGTAGTATGTGCGTTGTGGTCCAGTGGATATCGGCTCGGACATAGAAATTATAGTTGAACTCGTTGCATTCACTTACGCGTATATACCCTTTGGAAAGATATTAATATGTCTATTCCTTCCAGTTATGGGTTAAATAACAGGACAGATAGCGTTCTAGAGCCTTGGCTGGCAACTAGTCTACAGCAGAAAACAACGGCAACCTACTGCAGGTTAATCATCTGCCCAGTCAGTCAACCAACTACAAGAAAATCTTCTGCCCAGTCAGTCATGTATCTTTCGAAACTTGATCGCCCAAGTGTATTTCACGCATGGCGCCTACTTAACTGACTGGCTTTGTCTTTAGTAAAAAAAAAAAAAAAGAAAAAAAAGAAATAAAATGAAAAAGGCCCATTAATAGATAAGGGGAATACTAGCTCTGGTTGTGAAAATTCAGCAACAACGTCAACACCAATTGCAACATAAACAGATGTTGGAAGTGCAGTAATAACAACAAATGTTGGTCGTAATTATACCAAAGTAGACAAAAAATTCTACAAGTTTATTTGATTCTGACGGGCTTGCAAATACAAATCTGAATTCATATCAAAATAAAAATAATGATATTATTAGTTTTTCAAAGATACCAATAAATTTTCGGAGAAGGAGGTGATTGACAAGACGAGAAAAAAGCGAGATTTTGTTAAGAAAGTCATCACTAGTAGAACAGTAAAAATACTATAACTTCTTACTACCGAGTAAAATAGAAAGTATTTGTTTTAAAGAATCTACAAATCTTATCCATATTTAGCGAAAAAAAATCTTTCTTTAATAGTGTTTGAAAAATATGTGAACCGAATAAAAAGTAAGACGGGAATTTTGTCACATATGCTGTAATCATTTGGTGCCCCCGCCACAAGAACTTACTCGTGCAACCAGACTGGCAACAAGGTCTCACCAATTTACCGTGAAATCAACCAAATGCAGCCGACAATTCTACTCCCATCAGCTTCTTTTCTCGCACTTCCCGCCTGTGGAACCCCCTTTCATGTACTTACTTTCCTGACGGCTACAACCTCCAGGAATTTAAATACAATGTCAATACCCATATCCACTTAACTCTAGTTCTTTCTACATTACCCTGTATCTTTTTTCTTTTCTCTCTACCTTTGCAACTGTCATCACACCTATATTCCCATTCTTCTATTGCTCCTTTCTCTTGCTCCTTTTTCCCCCTGTAACTGGTTCGTCTTTCTCTTTATTTACTCCTATCTAATCTTTTACCCTTATGTAGCCCCTGCGCAACAGTAGAAGTACCGCCTTGGCTCGGGTGAAAAGATTAAAAAAAAGAATGTGAAAAATTCAGACTAAACGTACTGTATCCAGGTTTGTTTAAAGAGTTTATTTTGTTCAAGGGTTAACGGTGAGAAAAATCGCAGAAATAAGTGCAAGATTTCTAATGAAACTTGCAAAAAAGTAACAAATTTACACTACCAGAAACATCATACAAATGCTAAAGAATACAAAGTCTGAGACGTGATGCCGAAGAAACTCGTGAAATAGAAAATGCATACAAAAAATGTATGTACAAAAAAGATAATGAATACATGTTCAGCATAGAATTTTACATTTTAGAGAAGACTGTCCTTTTAAGAATTCGAAAAGCTAACAGTATGTTAAAGTAGGACATATAACACGAAACACTGAAAAATTATCAAAAGAAATAAATTGTAAAAAAAACAAACATTGCAACAGAAAAAAAATAGCAGAAAAATAATCGAAGAAAACAAAAGAAGATTTGTGTATGTGATAATAAATAATGTGAATGTGAAAATACAACTAGACTCGGGTAATGATATTATAATAATCAGCGAACTCACATGAAAAAGAAATCAGAAATCCTATATTAAGAAAGACTTTAAAAATAGCGGTTTGTGAGTAGGCGAAAAATTAATTCTCTTGACGAAATAATATGTAATCTCTCATTCCGTAATAGTTGTGTAAAATCTATGGCCTATGTGTTAAAAAAAATCTACGAAGTTATTCGGTACTGACTTGATTAATTTATCAGAGGTTGGGAATTTGCCTATAACGTTTATTGCAAAAACAAGCAAGTAGACAAGCAATTAGTTTAAGAAAACTGAATGAAAAGTCAAAGGAAGAATTGAAATAATATTACGGATGTTCTGCCAAATCAGTTGGGTTGGTGTTTCAAATTCAAAGCGATGTTTCAAATAAAAAAATGTTTGACCTTAGTATTTCAAATGAAAAGGGGGCTAACATTGAATCAAATCACGAAGACGTAGATATACGTAACAGAAGGTGTAATTCAAAAGATTATTCATCTGAAATGGACAGCACCAACTGTTAATGTAATTAAAAAAATAAAATAAAATTCATGATTATACTGATTTTTCAACAGGGTTAAAAGAATATTTAGGACCCCTTAATAATCCATTAACAAGTTCAGCAAAAATTCCTACGAAGCTAAACGGTGAAATATTTTTTCGAAGCGGGATCTTTCTGAAGCATATTCAGGTTGAAAATCTATTTTCAGAGTTAACAGCTATAAATACAAACAGAAGATTGCATAAAATCAACTGATTTCCATTTAGTATAAAGGTAGCCACAGCTATATTTCAACAAGCTATGGATACAATATTTGCAAATAGTGATTTCGCAGTAGCTTGCCTCGATGATATATTATTTAAAGTGTATATATCGGGCATGTGAAAACAATTTTTGAAAAATGAGAGTCCAATTTTAAAATTCACTAAGGATAATTGCGAATCGTTTGTTGTCTAGAATCAAGTATCTAGAAAAAAAACACAGACAAAAATGGTCGTCCAACATATCCGTCAATATCAAGTGCAAATAAGAATATTACTTCCCAACAAAGGTTACTCACTTAAAAACATAATCTTTGACTAGCAAACTACTATCATATGCATGCAGAAATTGACAGATCCACTGAACAACAATATTCTTAGAAAAGGCATACATGAAACTGAAGGCATTCGTTAGAAATAAAAACATTAACAACGATTTTATTATTAGCGTACCATGATACAAAAACTGAAACCGTAGAGGATTTAGATACTAGTGATTATGAAATATGAACAGTAATTTTACATAAATACGATGACGGTATCATAAAAGCAGTCACAGATGCTTCGCTTTCGCTACTAATATTTGAGACTGATACTGAACACTATGTGTTCTATTACTTGCTAGACGTAATGAGAGTCAAGATATAGACGACACGTCAGAAGGACTTATACGAAGGACTCTTCTCAACTGATCCTCATTTTTAAACCTCAGCTTAAAAACCAAGATAAGGACAGAATGGTGGCGGTTCCCTTACTCACAGTTTGATAACGGTAGGTAAGTCTTGAGCATTTTTCGAGTTAACGAAACAAATGTATGAAGTAGAATTCTATACCAAAACGCTTCACCAAGGGTGGGATCAAGTTGCTTTGCAAGAATAAAAATGTTAGGGATATGATAAGGTAATTATAGGCTTTCACAGTTTTACAAAGAGTTGGAGATTTTAGCCAAACTTAGCCCACCGTTTGAGGCTGTCTCCTCTAATCTGATTAACCCCGAGTAGACATTTACTGTGAAGAGAAGGCAGATTCAGAAGATCCTTCATTTGGTAAGCTTGATCGCCGAGAAAGTCGACAATGAAACCAAACTGAATAATTTAACTTTCATTTCAATTTGAATCAGTTCAGAACATTCGATAAGGTCGAGCATAAACTTGTGGAGGTTGTCTTTTTCCGCGCCGGTTTCGGGCTTAAATTACCATCTTGATCTTATTTCTGTATACATTCCCAGGTATAATGGTAGAAATCAACGGTTAAAGCTAGGAACCTTTCGTATTGCCTCACTCAGTTCGTGACGGTTGTCTACTTTTGCTTTTGTGTATGTTCTTGCGTTAGAGCCTTTCTTTCGAAAGATTTCTTTTGTTTTGTTTTTTAATCTTTTCACTCCCAAGTAGGAATGAACTGCCAGTTGGGAGAAGGGGGTTACAGGGAGTGAAAGACAGTATAAAGAGAATGCCTAAGAAAGGATGATAGATTGATGGGATTTAAGGAAACGGAATATAACAGTTGGCTTTGCATTTAAACTCTTGAAAATTGTAGCTATCAGGGAAGCAATATACGGAAGAGCGTTCCACGGGCAGGAAATGCTAAAAAATAACTGTTAAAGTAGAAGTGGCGTTTACATTTGTCTACTTTGTAAAATGTGGGAAATTGTTTCTAATTTAGTAGTACGAGTAAACTCAAGCGGTAGGGGCACTAGGGAAAGAAACTGTGTAAAACCTGTGAAGAGAGTGAACTCAAGTGTGTTTCTCACTAAGAGACTAGCATCATACATAATGATTGTAGGTATGAAAGATTCTCTGTGATAGCTATAAGTAGTGCAGTTTTCTTTTGGGGGCATCAAAATTTCTGATCAATTTCCTCCCCCTTGCTAACACAAATTGAAGATCCTTTTAAAGAGCAGCGGCAAGGCTGTTGCTCCTTTTCAGCATTGGTAGATTTATTATTGAGACGAAAAGAAATGGTGTTGTCCTCTGCATACAAATTCCCTACCTGGTAGTATCAACTCCGCCATTACTGACAACGTTTAGATGCTTGTGTCGACAAGAATCGAGATTGACGAAGTTGATAAAGAAATTAGAGGGTACGAGACGGTGACAGGGGCCAATATCAACATCGATTGGTCAGTTGGCTTGCATTTATCTCTTTCGAAATAATTTTGTTCTTTAGGCATCAGCTTAGTGTTAGGGTTAGGACGTAAATTAAACGGATCCATCCATCAGAACTTGGCAAAAGGTGAACTTGGGCATCTGTGCCAAATAAAAGGCGATTGGATTTTGATGCCGCTGAGGCATTAAGGATACGGAACATTTCTTGAGAGAACATTATCAACTGAGTCCAAAATTATTCTAGATTTGTCTTTCGTCATTGGCTTAGCTAGGGGATTGGCCCCTTTATTTTTGGACCCTACACTTTAGTTTAATTCTCTCTCTCTATCTTTAGGTGATCAAATTTATCTGTTCTCTAGTGAATGCGTAAAGATTTTTGTTTTGGAGTGAGAATTTTTCATTTTGTTTTTGTGTTTTGAAGATTGTGTATTTAAGTGAGTGTTTAATCAAGCAATTGTTAAGCATTTTTAAAATATTGCTTTGAATTCATTCAGTTAACTAATGTTGCTTCCACATTTAAAGGATTTTAAGTGGTTATTAATAGTACTGTTTCGTTTTCTACTTTAAATTGCATCTTGTTTTTATTAAATATTAGACGTTATTTTATTTGTCACCCCCCTCGCAAACAAACTTTACCTATGTGTACTAGTTTGGTCTTCATAAAGTTTTTGAGATATTATAGTAGCTGTAGTATGAATTGTAAATAAGGATGTGTTGCTTTGGTGCAAGGATTATGTTCCTATTTTGAAGTCAGTGATTTTTGCTAGTTAAGTCTAGCTAGAAAACAGATGAGGACCAGCCTTCCTCATTCCCAGTTTTTGAACGTGTAACAAATTTGTCAAATTTGTGTAATAAAATGTCGTTCGAGTTTGTCTTTAGAGTATTTTTACAGACGTCACTGCATCGGCCAAACAAGACTTTTTATTAGAACTGAGAGAAACCTAGTTCAATAGTTCAAGTTAATCTTCTTGGCCTTGTGAGCGATGATATATTTCGCACTATCCTCGTTTATACAGACGAATTATCAAAGTCCTCTCGAAAATCTGTCAGTATTTCCATGGTAAAATGTCTGATAAAGTGCACACATTATTTCACAGCTAAGAATCGTCATCCTACGTACACAGAGTCGAACACTGCAGTATACTTGGTAGTCATCATATTTTTCATGAAAAGTAACATCGTAGTACAAACTCTCATTCTTAACTACTCTAAGTCTAAGACTAGCTGTTATCTTTCCTACACGCCTTCATAATCACATCTACTCACTCATCTTGAGGTCATAAAATAAACTCATTTAGTAAGCTTTAGTCGATAGAAATTTTGCATTGATTGAATAATTAAGCACACTCTAAGTTTTCGTGTCGTAGTTTAAATATCTTTGTTAGATCACGTCACTCATATGAATAAAATACGCAGTTTTCTTTTTTTTAGTAAAAAATAAACTGTTAGCTGTATCCAACAATTTTCACAGATTAAAATTACTACATCCTCTTATGGCAAAGGAAAAAATATTTCATTAAATCTTGCACTACTTAACCCAAAAGAAATGCAAGTAACAGATTATAAACCACATCGCTAAAATACTTTCGACAGTAGTTACCACCCAAACGAATAGCATATTTAACGTGAGAGAAAAATGAGGATCACTATATAGACTTTCAACATTACATAAAACAATGGGCGAGGAAAGAAACTCAAATCAGTAATTGAAAGTGCGATAACGGCTATTGGATTTGATCTGTTTTCCTGGTTAACTGCTATAAGAAAAAGTTTTTTTGAAATTTCAACAGACAGTAAAGCTCTTTATTTACTGGAAATTGAATGTTTTCTGTATGAAAACAACTAATTTATTATATTTACAATCTAGTGAGTTGTGGTGTAGCGGATATCGGCTCGGATTGAGTAAATCGCAGTGCCGCGTTCGATGTTTGGTTGTATTGATTTAAAGAATGGATTAATTTATATTTTAAAAAGAATGCTGCAAACAAAGTAACAAAACTTTATTACATTTGAAATACTACGCTTCTACTAAGTGAATATAGCTCAATTCGAATTGATGTCTACTGTATATGATTCTAATTTAACATTGTGTATATTCTGAACAAAGCAAACCTTGGGGTTAATAGGCAATCTTTCTGACAAATGAGACTTTCCTTTTGGAAATATTAACGGCAAATTAGATGGCATACAAGTATCTAGACAAAAAAGTTAATCGTGGCATAGACCAGGTTACAGACATTGTGATATACGGCTATATTATTCATTTAAGCACAAATACCCTTGTAAAAATTACTATTCCATCGCTTCCTCCTCCAGCTATGTGTTAAATGCTAACTTTCCTGCTACTTAATCCATAGCAGGACAAATTGCATTCTATAGACTTGGCTGGCAGCCAGTCTACAGTAATGGCAACCTAGTGTATCATGTATGGTACCTAAATGGATGACTAGTAACGCGTTTCAATTCATGAAACCAAATTAATAAAGTGAAAAATGAATCAAAACAACTATCATGAAAATATTTATAGAACAGAGAAACAACATTACGGCTTTTGGAAAAACTAGATGTCTTATGGTATTGCGGATATCGTCTGCCAAGAACCTCTCTAGCGAAAGCACTACACTATATGTGGCAGCGGTATTCTATGTGCGGACTGATGGTAGACTAATAAAAACGAAATATAGATTCTGGCATGGAAAATTGTCTAACAGGCCGCAGTGAATTAACATTGTAGAAAAAAGAACGTCCGGAATGATTAACCAGTCGTAGATGACCTTACAATATATAGCTTAATATGCTTAATATGCTTCATTCTTTTAGTAATAACCTTTTTTCCTAGAGTAAATGACAGCAACTGACCTAAATTTCAGCAAATACTCTCTGTGATTTTTTATCACTAAAACACAAATGTGCATCTTAAATTATACACATTTAAATGTTCTATTTTTTACAGCATCAATTTTACACTCCACCCATATCTATTGAACAGGTGTAGAGGCTCATCCCTTGTTTCTTGTTTAGGATGTGGTTTCCGGCTTTCACTTTTCCAACCTTTTCACTCCTTTCTTTTATATCTCAATTGGAGTAGATAGACTAAAATATCGCCCGGTTTACACTCCACCTATGTCTATTGAACAGGCTCATCCCTTGTTTCCTGTTTAGGATGTGGTTTCCGGCTTTCTCTTTACCAATCTTTTCACTCTTACGTAGCCCCCCTGATCATCAGTGGCGTTACCGCCTTGCTCAGGGTGATATGATTAAAAAATATATATAAACTAAGTTATTACGTATTTAGTTTAATGTCTTCAATATATAGGGGTTAATGACATTCCATGAGTGTTGGAAATGGTCGAAGTTTGAATAAAGTCGTATTTTAAAACTGAGTGATTGTTTTAAAAACAATATAATTTTATCGATGGATATGAATGGGTTTTTCAATAACTTCCTTTCATTTTTAATATTTCTAGGCTACTGATATTTTCGGAAAGGTAGCAGAGATGTCCCCATTGTTTTCTCCAAATTTGTCAATTGAAAAGTTTCCTTCTTTCTAGACTGGTTACCACATACGTTTAGAGAAGCCAGTCTAACCTGATTCGTAATCCATGTATTTGATAGGCGAGAAGAGATTAATTTCTGCATGTGTGAACACTTTAGACTAGCCTGGAGTTTTAATACACTTCTTCGATTCCATTTTCAGCGCTGATATCCATTAAACTTAGTAGCATTTTTGTATTGTCTAATGATATAACATTTTAGATTAATGTATATTTTAACGAAATGCTGCAAAATAAGAAATAAAATATTATTACATTTGAAAAGCTACACTTCTACCAACTGAAAATTGCTCAATTCATGTTGATTTCCACCGTATATAATTCTAATTTAACATTGTGCATTTGCTGAACATAGCAAACATTAAGGTTAATCGGCAATCCTTCTGATAAATGAGACTTTAGTTCTGCAATCAAACAGCTAAACTCTAAACAAATGTCCATGGCGGTGCGAGAGATATTACCGAGATTCAGAAGAGCGCGACATTGGGAAATATTAACGGCAAATTAGATGACATTTGATGAGATTTAAATATCTAGACAGAAAGGTTCATCGTGGCAAAGACAAGGGTAAAGACATTCTGACATATGAATATAGTATAGATAAATAGAAAAAAGAGAGAAAGAAAGAGAGATAGGAAGAAAGAATTCACGTTTTGTTTATTTTGATTTCAGCAGATCTGTATATAAACACGCTGAAATACTGGTTTTCGTTTAATTAGAGAAGTTAAAATGTTTTCATCCAGGTCAGAACTTAAATGGAAGCCGCTTAGGAATATCCGGTAGTGCAAGCGAAAACTGGTTACAAACATTTTATACATACAGTTAGCAACTTCATCCCGCAAAAATATATTCGCGATACAAACAACAACATCAACGGCGTTTCGGCTAATCATCTCGATGTTCTTGACGAAATCCAAATATACATCTGCAATATGATCGACCCTGATCCTGACTTGGCATCTCGACTTAAGAAAATTTGTCATTGCAGTGATGTGGCTTCCCTATGTTTTTCTAGAAATATTTTCACGGTAACTACTGTGACGAGATTTAATTTTCCTAGTGTCCACCTGAATTTAAGCGTGTTACTAGATTGGAATCTAGGTGCCACCTTTTTATCGTTGAATTAGTTAAATGCAACCGGCGCTTTTACACCAAAATTTTAGTTTATTGCACTTCCCACTTTTTGAAACTTCCTTTCATTTACTCATTTTCATAGCTATATTCTTTAAAAATTTAAATGCAATTTGTTATCTTCTATTTTGAATCTCTAATCTTTTATCTTTTCTTCAATACACTCTGTGCCCAGGTTTTTCTCTCAATGTAACATTCTGTGCTTACTTGGGGTTAAATGATTAAATAAGAAAATATGTATATTTCTACTGTGGCAGCAGTTCATAACAGAACCATTTTTTACAGCGGAGTGAATATTCAGGAAAACGGAGTAAATATTGATCACACAAAAAAGCTTCAACAAAGGATTTTTCCCCCTTTGGAAGTTCGAGATGTACGTTTTCTAACATTGACATTGTTCGATAGCGTTTTAATGGTTTTGTCGATGGTTTATTTATCTTTAAACTTACACTCGTTTTTTTCACAGAAAGTATGAGGATAGCTTCTCGCTAACATTTATAATGTCAGATATGCTAGAAATAAGGGCTTCAAAGAATACTGTTAGAACTTTTACCCACACGAATGCTTATATATATATATATATATATATATATATATAGGATGTCTATATAGTTTGTGTGCACTCTAAAAAATTATAAACTTAAAGTGCACACGAATTTTATAGACACCCTTTATATATGAATTATTTTATTATTATTATTATTATTATGACAATTTTTTATTTTTCACGTCACATGAGAGAGCAGCACAATTCCTCTATTTACATAAAAACGAGGTCAAATATGTTTGTAGACTGGCGATTCGTGTTCAAACTCAAATGTCGGCAGCGACATTTTATTCATATATGACAGTAAACTATAGGTAATTCTATCGCAAAGACGCAATATATATATATATATATATATATATATATATATATGCACAAGTATATATATATATTAATACATGTAAAGCAAATATAAGAAAAATTAAGGTACACACGTTATTTCATGGTAAATTGGATGTATGGCCTATTTCAGGCAAAACTTCATCAGGTTCCGTCTTTATTGTACAAAAGATTTTACACGAATGAAATCACTGGTGCCGCCTAAGCACGAATTTACACGAGATACTAGATTAGCAACTAGGTCCCACCCTTTTACAGTTAAACAAATAAGATGTAACCGTAAATTCTACTCCAACAGCTTCTTTTCTCGCGCTTCCCGCCTGTGGAACTCCCTTCCACAAGTCTGCTTTCCCGACAGTTACAATCTCCAGGTGTTTAAATGTAGGGTCAATAGACACCTATCACACTAACTCCCAACTATTCTCACAACACTCTCATCTACCCAACCCTCATTCTCGGTATCCTTACCCGCCTATCACCCATCCTCTGTCATTTCCTATATTTAATCAGCCTTTCTCCACTCTACGTAGCCCCCTGCACAGTAGTGGCAGTGACATGCCTTGCTCGGGGTGAAACGCTTATAAAAAAAAAAAACCTAAAAAAAAGGAATAAAATAACGTTCGCTCCTTTACAAAAGAAAATTTAAGAACAAATACATCATTACATCAGTTCGGCGAACACACACGCACACACACACACACACACACACACACACACACACACACACATATATATATATATATATATATATATATATATAAGCATATATATACACAGTATATAATAAAAGAACACGCATAAGAGTGGATATCAACAAAAATCCAATGATATATTCACCCAGTCAATTAGACTGCTGACCCGTAGATTTGAAACGTAAAGGAAGTGAGTTAGATGGTAGAGAGAGAGTGTGTGATTGTGTGTGTGAGTGTGTGAGAGAGAGAGAGAGAGAGAGAGATAGCGTTAAAAAGAAAGGGTAAGTATCTTAAAGCATAAGTGAAAAGGGAAGAAGAAGAAGAAAGAGAGGAATAGATTTAAAATAAAAAGAAAAGATGATAGGAGAAAATGAAAAGAAAAAATATATAAATATTATAAATTAACGGTGAAAGGATAAGAAATTGGAGTCTAAATAATTAAAAATACATTTAAGAGATAATAGTTAATCTGTTGTGATCACAAAACCATCACACCATTATATATTCAAAATTATACTAATTATACAATCAGCAAAACAAATATAATACAATATAAAATATAAAAAAAAATAATTTAAAAGTAGGGTTAATTATTCTATTTAAATTTAGTTTTTTAAACTTAATTATTTAGTTTAAAAAATAAATTAACATATTACTAGTGAAAGGATAAGAAATTGAAATTTTTAAAAAAACTAAAAAAAATTAAACAATTAATCTATAATTATTAATCAATCCTCTTTAATTACAATTACCACCACACCTCTATATAATCAAAATTATACTAATCTTTCGGTTAACAATACAATAATAATAATACAATAATGTAGGTAAATTTTTTGTTCAACGGTACAGTTATAATACCGTAGAAATTTAGTAATGTAAAAAAAACATATATATATATATTTTTAACCATTTCACCCCAATCAAGGCGAAAACGCCAGTGATGTGCAGGGGGCTACATAAATGTAAAAAGATTAATTAGAAAAGAGTGAGGAGTACAAACTAGTTAGAAAGGAACAATAGAAAGCTGAGAATGCAGGTGCGATGACAGATACATAGGTGGAGAGAAAGGGAAGGTTATACGGTGGTGGGGAGAGAGCTAGAGTCCAGTGGTTAGTAGAGGAGTATTGACTTTGCATTTAAATTTCTGGAGGTTGTAGCCATCAGGAAAGCAAGAATACGGGAGCGAGTTCCACAGGCGGGAAGTGCGAGAGAAGAAGCTGCAGGAGTAGATTTGTCGTCTGCATTTGGCTAACCTGACTGTGAATGGGTGGGACCCAGTTGCCAGTCTGGTTGCACGAGTAAACACCTGTTGAGGAGGCATCAATGACTTAAGTTCGTCCGAGCAGAAGCCATGAAAGTATTTATAGAACAGACAAAGGGAGGTCACATTTCGACGATTGGGAAATGGCTGCAGTTGAGCTGCTAGATCAGTACCTATCACATTACAGACTCTTCTTTGGAGCCTGTCAAGATCACTGAGGAGAACGTCAGGGGCACCTGACCATAAATGGCAGCAGTACTCCATGCACGGACGGATGGTTGATTTGTATATATGCAGGATGGATTCAGGTGAAAAAAACATCCTGGATCGACATAGTGACCCAACCTTCTTAGCAGTAGATTTTGCTATGGATTATAATATATTGGTTCAATTTGAGGTCTGAGGACAGGGTAAGTCCGAGGAGGTGTAGTGTATTACTCTCCGGGAGAATCGCTTGGTCCATGCTTATGGGAGGCAGGAGAGGTTGCCTGTAATGTTTGACAGACAACAGCTTGGTCTTAGATGAATTGAAGTTGACAAGCCACTTCTTGCCCCAGTTCACCACAGAGTGAAGATCCCGTTCAAAGTCAGCAGCGAGATTATGTCTGTTCGCCACGACAGGTTTCTTACTGGTGCGGGAGTATATTGTGGTGTCATCTGCGTAGATGCCTACTTGGGACTTGATCTCATCTGGGAGGTCGTTGATGAAAGTAAGAAAGAGCGTCGGGCCCAGGATAGAGCCCTGTGGGACACCAGCATTCGTAGGACGAAGAGGCACGCCCATTCAGAACGTGCTTCATTTTGCGGTTATTTAAGAAAGATTGGATTAGGTAAAGCAGGTGACCGGTAATACCATAACCGCGTAGTTAGCATAGGAGGCCAGATATATATACACACATAAATCTCACACACACACGTAAATACGTACACATACACACACACACATATGTATATATATATATGTGTGTGTGTGTGTGTGTGTGTATGTGTGCAGTCACACACACACACACACACATATATATATATATATATGTGTGTGTGTGTGTGTGGGTGGGTGAGTGCATGAATGCCCGTGTGTTCTACAAGAATTAGTTGTTACAAAAAATGAAATACAGAATTAAAATTCCTCTCATTTCAGATCAAACTTCATGCCATACTGTTTTCTTAATTATCTCATAAAGTCGGAATTAAATATTTCTAAATCATTTTCATTGTTAATAAACTTTATCCTTTCAAACAATTACTTATTTAAAAAATAACACTTATATGGCGTAAATTAAATATTTATGTCTGCAAGCATTTATTTTAGCCAGAAGCATACTTCGCTCAAGTTTTTGAATATTCAATATATTTTTCTTTATCTTTATAATATATGTACTGCAAATGTTTAAGAATTAAGTCTTAAAAATTAAAAATAACAAAACAGAAATAAATTATTTGGAAAGAAGACAACCAACATCCAAGAATATGTTGAATACATTCTAAGTATATTTCGATGATTATTCACTTCATCCTCGTAAGTTACACCATGATTCATCATCGGCGGTCACAATTTGAACAGAATAAGTTACGCAAGATGATACAGTGCTAATATCAGACACGGAAAAAGAACAAGACCTCTTGAAAAAATCGATGACGAAAGTCAAAACAAAGCACGACAAATAAATTACAAGAAAATCGAATGTATGGTCATCAGCAAACGAAAGAGTCCAAAATGGCAATTACGGGTGGGGGATACTAAAATCAAGCAAATACAAAATTAGGAAGTGCTCTAACGGATGACGGAAAGTGTGACACTGAGATCCGAAAGCTAATTGGAATAGCCAAAGACGCATTCCAGAAGCTGAGCAGATTATTAAGAGACAGGAAAATTTCGCTAAAAACAAAAAAGAGAGTAGTCGATTGCTATATCATATCTCTTCTTCCTCCTGTGAATGCTGGACAATATCATCAAAGATGAAGGAAAAACTTGAAGCAGCTGAAATGTGTTTCTACAGAGGGATGCTGCGAATATCATGCATCGAGTATATAAACAATGATGAGGTTCAGAAAAGATGGAAAAGAAAAGAAAATTAATATTGAGCGTCAGGAAGAGACAGCTGAAATTCTTTGGACATGTAATGATGAAGAAAGACTTGGAGAATCTGATACAGGTCACATATAGGGAAAAAGAGACAAGAGAAAGCAGAGGAAAACATATTTGAACTTTAACAATGTAATGCACCGAAAAAGAAATTATCTAAATCAGTTTTAAAATACACTAAAGTGAAAATAAAAGAACTACAAATAAATTACAAGGAAACTGAATGTATGTTCATTAGTAAATGAAAGAGCCCAAAATGCCATTCTAGGTGAGGGACACTAAAAATCAAGTAAGTACAAAAGTTTAAGTAATTAGGAAGTGCTATAACGGAAGACGGAAAGTATGACACTGAAATCCGAAGCCCAGTTGGAATAGTCAAAGACGCATTGCAGAAGCTGAGCAGAGTATTAAAAGACAGGAAAGTTTTGCTAGAAACAAAGAAGTGAGTACTAGAATGCTATGTGATATCTGTCTCTCAGTATGGCAGTGAATGCTAGACAATAACATCAAAGATGAAGGAAAAATTGAAGCAACTGAAATGTGGTTCTACAGAAAGATACTCCGAATATCATGGATCGAGCATGTGGGCAATGATTAGGTTTTAGAAAAGATGGAAAGAAAGAAGAAAATTAATGGTGAGCATCAGGAAGAGACAGCTGAAGTTCTTGGGACATGTAATGAGGAATGAAGGTTTTGAGAAAACAGCGGATAATATATTTGAAAAGCCTGAGTAGGGTGACGGCAGAGCGGGTTTTCGGTGGGGTAACAGGTGAAAGCGTGATAAGAGCTACCAGGGATAGAGAGACGTGGAAAGCCATGATCGACTACTTCCTGAAGTGATATGACACAGGGAAGAAGAAATGTTTTGAGACAGAGAAATATCAAGTTATAAAAATATAATAAATAGGATTGAGCAAGTGAGTGACGGGGTTTGGGAGAGATACTAAGAGGAAAAGTGTTAAGAGCGACAAGGGCTATGGCTAAGTGGAAGGCCATGATCGCTTACGTCTTGAAGGATATGACACTTGAAAAAGAATTGTTTAGGGTAACATGAGTCTGGTCTTCGATAATTTTTTTCCGTTTGATTTCAATAAAGTGCATCACATAGAAAGTTTTTTATAATATAAAGAAAACGAGTACAATAAATTGTAAATACAAATATATTTTCAAGGCATTGGGTGTAAATTAAGCTTAAAAAATAAGCTAAATAAATAAGGAAAATCTCTAGCGGGTAGAAAACCACGTTTGATCATAGCCAAGCGATCAGAAAATTGGATCAACAGTCCCGGATTGACGGGGTAGCGTTACTCAGATGTAAATTTTACTACTTTGAATTTGCTTGCTCCATGTAAATACAGGAGAAATTAAAGCGAGCATAATTATATTCACTCTGGAAATGACTGGATTTAGCTCTGAATCAGATGACGATTGCATTATTATTATTTTGTATATCTGGCTATTCATTTTCTGTATCACGCTTTTCAGATATTAGTTTTTCATCACCACCGAGAAAAGTTTTTTTTCTTCAGTCACGATGAATGATTGTAACAACGATGATGTCTTTTGTGAAGTATATTTGGACTGAAAATGATTGTACACTTAAAGTGGAACACTTTTATACAACCCATTGCCAAAGGCGCAGTAAAAATCGTCTGTTTCTTATATCGCTCCACAAAGTAACTGATTCCTCCTGTCATGCACTAAGATTACAAAAGTCAGATCAGACTACAAATTTGAATATAGCAGATATATTTGGACTAGAGTTGCTCAATACATGCTTTACCGATGTTAATTCGTTATTTTCCGTCATTGGAGTCATTGCTTGATGGGACATACTAACCAACCAATCTTAAGCAATCAAATTCTCAAGTTAACCATTATTTAACCTACCTATCATCATAATATCCTATTCTTGCATCCATAAAACAAATCTATTCAGTAATTCCTGCCTTAGGTTGCTCTTCGGCCTAATATTGTATGAACAATAGCAAGAAATGGAAGTTTGATAGATATGAAGAGACTGACAATTACTGAATTTCAAGAAAAACTTTGTTAGATAGATAGATAGATAGATAGATAGATAGATAGATAGATAGATAGATAGATGTAAACAGAGATAGATAGATAGATAGATAGATGTCAACAGACTGAGATAGATAGATAGATAGATAGATAGATAGATAGATGAACAGATGTCAACAGACTAGATAGATAGATAGATAGATAGATAGATAGATAGATAGATAGATAGATGTCAACAGACTGAGATAGATAGATAGATAGATAGATAGATAGATAGATAGATAGATAGATAGATAGATAGATAGATAAAGTGTAATGGATAATTCCTCGTTTAATTTACTCAAAAATGAAAACAACACTGGCATATCTGATATATTTACCAAAATTACACAAAAACTTATTTAAATAAAAAGGAGTAAATCTGTTTAATCAAATCGCTATTGGTTTCAACTACGGATCCCAGACGACTTCGGAATCTCCTGTATTTCTTTTGGACGGTTTCCTTGCTTAACTTGGTGAATGCCGCCATAATCCTTCAGTTTATATTTGGTGCTACGAAGAGTTTTATTAGTCTCTCTCTTAAATGTGCCCTACACGTGCTAATCAAGCTGGCTGTAGTGTTGGAATTTGCGTGGCCAGATATGATAGATTATGTGGTTGTAGAAATTGTATAACAGCCATGCCTGGGCTCTTCTGCTTTTATAGTTGGTTACAGAGTCTTCTAGCCAGAGATAAGTCTTCCAACATCCACCATTTTGACACAGGATTGCTTACCATCTTCTCAAGACTCTCACCAAAAGATTCGGGAGCTCCTTTCTTATTGAATCAATCAGAGCGAGTTTTCCTAGCTGCCTTACCTTCGTAATCATCATTAGACTCATACAACTATTTCCAAATTCTTTAGAATGTCCTCTGATTACCACCCAAACACTCTGAAATGCGGCGACTGCCACTCAGTACAACAAGCCATTTCCAAATTCCTAGCGGAGTGAATTGCGTCATGGCTATATTTTTCTCACAGATGTTCTCTAACTGAACGTACCACGTCAAGATCAATAACAACTAATATGCCTATGTGAAATACAAAAAAATATGTAATGCGAAAACGTAACTTTCACACCCGATATTTTGTGGGCACTAACATGTAAACGGATAAATATAAACAAATAAATACCCATAAATGTAAGGTATTAAATTTATATTTTTATTTTGTATTAGAGAGAAAAATAGATAAAACTGAGAAAATTTACTTCTTCAAGCCTATAAACGTACTCAATTATCACGTATTTTCGAGAAATGTTTTAGAACGATTTTTAATTGCCTTTTGAATCCGATAGCATTCTGACCCCCAAACGAAAAATATTCTAAATGTACTGTGAACAAAACATTTACTGTTTATTGAAAACAATCGGATTTTATTCCTGCTGTATTCTCGAAGGACCAACTGTCTGAAAAAAAAGAATCACTTTCTCCTGATTCTGATTGTCAGATATTTTCCGGTGACGCTCATTTCCGGCAGTCAAAACAAATATTTCGAAACGTCAGGCCATTACTGTTTCAAGATTGAAGGTATGGGGAGTGGAACCTGATATTGTTTTATTGAAAGCGCGATTTTAAGAATAGATACAGTTTGACATAACTTATCGCGGAGAGACTTCGCTGTAACAATTGCTAGAAATGCTCAACAGCATTTTAAGGAGCCAACATAGATAGAAAATTATATATCTATCCAACTTAGAGAAATTAAGTTTATTATTTTAAAATTTTAACAAATGATCATAGCTGAAAATATATAAATAAATGTTTACGTAAATATTTTAAATTTTATGAAAAAAAATGACTCTCATCATTATATCAAAGTAATATTATTTTAGCCGTTGCCGTTTTTGACTATGATAGAATAACTAAAACGTTATGATTAGGTACGGTTTATTTTAACTATCATATTCACACAGGTACCGTCAATATGGTGCCAATGAATGACATGGAAATAAATCTGTAAGAACGTAAGCTAAAAGCAGGGGCTTAATACTAACCGCCGCAAGACGACAGACTATACGAAATCCGATCAAAAGGTATCGGGACTGGTTCTATAAAAGGTGATGTAATGAATATGCAAACATGGTTACCCCTCGCAGCAAGATGATTGGCTAGTGTCAGCCATAAATACAGAATAAGGCGGAGGCGCTTATGACTACGGCTATTAGAAATTCTATTGACTACTTCTATTGCATAAGCCTATACCTAATCATTCTGCATACAACGAGTACCAGTCTATTTCGGCTACTTGCTAGATTGTCCTACTCGGTTACAAAATCCAAAACCACTTAACTACTTCGAATAATATATATATATATATATATATATATATATATATATATCCCTTTCCCGGACATATAAGTTGGCGACGAAAATTCGAAACGACTTCACAAGACTAAAAAAGATTATGCAGTTGACAACATTTACTAACAAAGAACGTTAGAAAGACTCGTTCGACACTTACAGAAAACAAGTAATTTTCTCCTCATTTTTTGTTTAACGCTTATTAACGATGAAGGTTAAAAAAGTAAAAACATACGCTTACAGAAAGTAACAAAGTGCTTCCTCCTCTTGTATGGACTATACTATTGTATACATAAAATGAAGCAGAAATATTTGTAGATAGGTTGGCAGAATAGGACAAACTGCAGAACAATTCTATCAACAACAACAACAACAATTTATGAAGAAACAAGAAAGGTTTGAAAAGTTGTCCAAAACATCTAAAAAACTTTAAATCACTTTGTGAAGACGTATTATCAATGACAACAAAAAACCGGATTCTTGATTTTTTTTTCTGCAGAAGGATTATCAAATTTGCTCTTTGAATTTAAATACGACCCTGACAGTGGTTCAGCGTTCCGGTTTTTCTTTTGTAGGTTTGAGAAAATATTTACGCAAAGTTGTGAACAATGGTCCGACGAGGAAAAAATTACCATATAGTTGTAAAAGTTGGTAACAGAAGAAAATACAAAATACGCGAATTTAATCCTCCCAAAGAAGCCAAAAGAAATTACATTCAGAGAAACAGTAGAAATTTTGAAGAAAATTTCCGATAAAAGATGATGACGATACTGTCACTTATGCAGGTATGGATAATGCACAGTGTGAGACGTTTAAATTAAAGGAATTGTCAAGCGACATGTTCAAGTGTCTAATTTTGGTGCAAGGACTAACGACACCGAAGAACAAAGAAATTGGATCACGAATCCTCACTAACATGGAACAGGATCAAAAGATTAGTCTAAAAACAGTAATGGAAAAAGTTCAGCGACTTCTAAACATAAATAAAGATATTACTCGGATTGAGAAGAGCATTTCACGAGTACAAACTGTAAGACAACAGAAGTAGCTACAGTATAAAGAATGAATATTTATATGCAGTTCGTAAGGACGCATAATGGTACCACGTAATAATGCCTACTGATGCAAAAACTACTTTACATCACTATTTAATTCCATAGTTGTGGTGAAGTGATGGATTCAATCTGCTCCAAGAGAAAAACTGCAAAACTGAACGCAACATATTTCTGAGGGACTTAAACTCGTTTTTGCTGTTTTCATTCCAAACGCCAATAACGGTTATGCTAATGATACATATTAGTTTTCTATGCCTTAGTAAAAAGCATAGAAAATAAAATCATTCGAAAATTATACAAATTTTTGTAATTTCCTTTAAATGTCTGATTTTCTTTATGAATATCTCAGTCACATTTAGACGAATGTAAACCTGGAATTTAATCAGTCATGCTTAATATTACTGTTTTGTTTTTAAATTAGACCTGGTCACTTATTCTTAGTCCTCATCTAAATGTAAACCCATTATTCTCAGCTTGTCCCTCACTTCTCCTAATGTTTCTGTTTTCTTTGGTAAGTGTTTTTATATTTATTTAAATGATAACTTAGTGCAATAGTAGTGTGCTCACATACGGCTCGGGAAATTGCGTGTCCGATCCCCATCCAAGTCATAGCAAAGATGTTAAAAATGGTACTCGATTCCCCTCTGTTGAGCACCCAGCAACAAAGAGAAGACTCCAGCGTAAGTGGAGAAATCCACGAAGTGGTGTCCCGCCCACTCCAACCGAAATTTAGCAGGGAAAGAACAGGGAGCGTTCGGTTCACCCTTAACTTAACTGTCAGCTAACATATTTAACTTATATGAGGGTTATTTTCCATATTGCAGCATAAGGTCATCATACGTTTAGGAAGAAAACACTGGAAATGATTTCCTTTGAAAACGTAAGGTGACATTGTGTGCAAAATCTATTCCGTAGTAAAATTATTAATTACAGCATACTTTGGAGACAGTATATCGTTTAGTAAATCTCTTATTCTGTGTTTATATGCTGTTGCCGAGTAGAAAGTTATTTGTAAGTTTTCATTCCGTTTATATTTTGGTAATACATAATGAGTTTATTTATCAGCACCAACAAATCTATCCCTAATCATCCAAATAGAAAATAAATAAATAACGTTTCATATCAGATAAATTGAAAAGTTATTCTTAAAGTATTTATAACAGAAACCTGAAAGCATTCATACATATCGTAATAACGTCAAAGAAGCATAGATACGGGTATATATATATATATATATATATATATATATATATATATATGTATATATATATATATATATATATATTGTGTGTGTGTGTGTGTGTGTGTGATGGATAAAATGTCGCCAATTCTTATTTTTCAAATTCGCTCATGCGCGTTGTTTGCTTTTGGTTTTGTTGACTGTACAAGGTATTGTTGGGCAACGGCTATGAGAAAGACCACCAAGTTTCCGCAAGAATTTCGGAAATTGTATGCTTGGCATCCGCACCAAACAAAAAAAAATATCAGAGTATTTAAGTGTCTATCTGAAGAGAGGGCAGAAGATTCGGAAAAGATTTCAATGAGTCTAATATCATTACAAGTGTATGGTTACTCACAAACTCACTCTGATTGTTCTAATCTCAGACTCGACATGGATGTCTACAACAAGTGCCTTGAGAAGGTAGTGCTGGACTGGGTTAAGAGGATAGCTTTTAAAACAGCCAATGTCTGTCAACAGGTCTCTGCAACTTGCCACACAAGCAAAAGAAACTCATCATGACTGTCAGATAATTTCTGCGACCATATATCCTCTTATATTTGGCGAGATATCTCCCAAGTCTTTAACCCGTTGATTATTATGTGTAGGTTGCATTTCAGCGAGATACCAAAAAACATTTTTGTAACACTATGGATAAACTGGAAACAACGTTTATGACAACATTCACCAGCTTAAAAAGGACACCATCTAGAAGTGTTACATGAGACTTCGAAGTCGTATGCTGGCCGTATTTGAAATAATAGAGATTTTATTGCATACATTTACTCTTTAATAATTAAAGATATTTCTTCCAATTATATATCAGTGTTATTTTAGTTTTTGCGTAATGTAAACGATAATCTATCTATCCCAAACTATATATGTGTGTATATGTGTCTGTCTGTATCTTTGCGTGTAGTGGGTGCGAAATTGATACTTTGTCTGTAAAAAGACAATGTGAATAAAGAAAAAGAAAAAGGTTTTCTGTACTGATGTGTTGTACGAAAGCAAATTTAATTTCATTTTGCAATATTTGTAAACAAAAATAAAAATGATGTTATTTTTTCAAAAGCTTTGAATTTAAAAACCCTCATAAATATATATCAGGCTAACTAAAAAGTTAGGGTAGATTATGGAAGATGCTAAGTGATGTAATTTAATGTGTAATAACCAACAGTAATTAAAAATTATTTTACTTTGGGGTTAATTAATGTATTATCTGTTCTATATAAGAGATAGTTCTAAATGTTTTTTCTTTGAATAGGCAACATTGTTTTAGTTAAGTGTGTTTCCTTGGGAACTAGGAAAGCAGTTCTTCATTAAGGAAGAAATGTATTTGTCAATTAAGGCAGTCTGCTTTTTGTCATTATATATGTGTGCATGTGTGCGTGTGTATATATAAACGCTTAGGGTTAGGGTTAGGGTTAGGGTTAGGGTTGGGTTAGGGTTAGGGTTAGGGTTAGGGTTGGCAGGGTTAGGGTTAGGGTTAGGGTTAGGGTTAGGGTTGGGGTTAGGGTTAGGGTTAGGGTTAGGGTTGGGTTGGGGTTAGGGTTAGGGTTAGGGTTAGGGTTAGGGTTAGGGCAGGCAGGGTTAGGGTTAGGGTTAGGGTTAGGGTTAGGGGTTAGGGTTAGGGTTAGGGTTAGGGTTAGGGTTATTACAAAATATTGTGCGTGTGTATTACATAAGCGTTTATATATATATATAGCTTCTACACATACCCCTTCAATGTCTAAATAATCATGAATTCATCTTATATTTTCTAAACAAATCATTTTCACAATCAATTCACTTTAAACTATCAGTTGAAAAAAGATAATTGTTTTGAAACATGAAAATATGTGCTAGAGATATAATAATTTTATAAACTTGTGTAATGAATATGTGATGTAATAAATATGCATACACCTTGGTTCCCTCTCACAATAATATGGTTGGCTGGTGTCAACCATAAATACAGAATAAGCTGAAGAAGGATGTAGGTCTACGTCTATTGACTACGCCTATGTCTCAGCATAGTGCATACGACTACCGTCTGTTACGGCTAATTGCTAGATTGTCCTACCCGGATACATTTGCCAAAACCGATAGGCTACTTCGAATAATATATATATATATATATATATATATATATATATATATATATACCCCTTTCCGGGATATATGAGTCGGCGACGAAGAATTCGGAACGACCTCACAAGACAAAAAAATAATATTACACTTGACAACACTTACTAGAGAAAAACGTTATAAAGACTCGTTCGACGCTCACAGAAAGTAACAAAGTGCCTCCCTCTTGTTTGGAGTTAAATTTTATTATATACATAAACTGGAGAAAAAAGATTTGTGGATTTGTTGACAGAATAGAATAAATTGCGGAATTAATTATGGTGCTACGAGTCACTTTACAACAAGAAGAACAAAAACAACAAAAACAACTTATATAGCAATAATTCTCACAACAACAACAACAATTCATGCAGCAGCAAGAAACTTTTGAATAGTTATTCAAACAATAGGCAAAAGACAATAAATCACTAAATGGAAGATGTATTATGAAGAACAAAAGAACCGTGATTTAGATTTTCTTTTGCGGGAGGAATGAATTTCAATTTTAATCTCTGAATTTAAATACGACCCCGATAATGGTTTAACGTTTCCGGATTATTTCCGTAGATTTGAAACAATATTTACGAAAAGATGTTAACAATGGTCGGACGAGGAAAAAATCACTCTATTGTTGCAGAAGCTGGGAACAGAAGAAAATACAAAATACGTGAATCTAATCCTCACCAAGAAGCCAGAACAAATTACATTCAGCGAAACAGTAGAAATTTTGTCTAAAAGTTTCGATGAAGAGAAAGTCTACACGATACAACTGACTAAATGTCTTAAAACAAGAAAATGATGATTTGTATGCATATATGGTTAATGCAGAGTGTGACGCGTTTAAATTACAGGAATTGTCAAGCGGCATGTTCAAGTCTAATTTTTGTGCAAGGGCTAACGACACCGAAGAACAAAGAAATAAGATCAAGAATCCTCACTATCATGAAACAGGATCCAAAGATTACGCTGCAAAAATAACAGAAGGATGCCAGCAAATAATAAACATAAATAAAGATAATACTCGGATTGAGAAGAGCATTTCGCGAGTACAAACTGTAAGACGTCAGAAGTGGATACAGAATATAGAAAGAAAGATGATAAGCAGTTCGTGTGGAGCACAGCATATAAAAAGGATTGCTACTTTTAGGGATAAAATATGTTTTAATTGTAGGCGTGTAGACCATAGAATTTCTCATTGTCTGGCAAAACAAAGAAAAATAAAATCAAGGTCGCAAACAAAGACGGACGTAGTCTTGTCGACAAATGTAATGGAGGAGGGTAAAAGAAGAAAATACCTCAATATAAAAATAAATGGGCAAACCGTAAATTCGATTCAAAAAGTGATATCTCGTTAATAAACGAGCAAAACTGGACGAAAATCGGCTACACAGTTGAATAACACAATGTAATTGCTAGGGAGTGTCAGGAAAATGACGTAAGTTTAAAGGTGAATTGAAATGTAACATTTTGTTGAAGGGAAAATTTCACAAATCGAAAGTGTATGTGCTCCCTAGTTCAGTAAAGCTCTGTGGTTTAAACTGGATCGTATTGTTTAACTTATGGGAATTACCGTAAACGCTTTCTGTAAGAAAAACATCAGGTTAACGTCAAAAAGAACGAAAAGACGAAGAAAGCAGAAAGATTTATTAAGGATTTGAAAAACGAATTTACTTCACGTTTTTCCAAAAGGACTAGTTATGTGCATAAAAACAGAAGTCAACTTCGAAATGAAAGAACACAATAAATGATGAATTAGAAAACCTGGAGAAAAGTGGCGTAATTTCGAAAGTCGATTACTCAGAAAGCGGGACACGTTGATCGAGAAATCTAAAAAAGGAAGTAGTGTGTCACCATTTTCAATCTGCGAAATGTGTACGCAGATAGAGTTGTAATTATAATACTGGGTACTTTGCAAAAGAAAATTCTGGAAGAGTTTCACACTAGCCATCCAGGGATTTCGAGAAAAAAAAACTTTAAGGAGATGCTATACCTATTATCCGAGGATGGACTAAGACATAGAAAAATTGGTGAAACAGTGCAGAGGATGTCAACTTGCAGCAAGGGATCCATCGGTAAAGATACAACCATGGCCAAAGACAGATGTTCCATGGACTCGATTGCATATCGACTATGCAGGGCACATAAATAGATCTTATTACCTAATTATTGTAAACAGTTTCACTAACTGGCCAGAAATTGTTAAGTACATACGACTGCAACAAATACAATAAACGTACTTTTCGACTCCCCAAAACTTTAGTCAACGACAACGGAACGCAGTTTACGGGAAGAGAATTCAAGGAATTCTGTTCATCATTGTCTATTGTTCACGTGACAATGCAAGTATGTCATCGAAGTTCGAATTGACAGGCGGAAAAAATTCGTGGACACCTTTAGATGAACGTTAAAGAAAAGTCAAGGCGTGGGCCTAAACGAAAGAAGTATTCAGAAATTTATATATAATAATTTATAAATATTATATATATATTTTTATAAACTATTTAATTGCGTAGAGTTTTGTCATAATTAAATTAAAGCAGGACATAGCTGTATTAAAAAGGGTTCAATACAGTTATATTGTGGAATTATTTATTATGTTTCCATTTGTAAACGAAATATTCCGCGATCTAGGTTTCTGGCATTTTGCGTCTTTAAGCGGTTTGCAATAACTGATTTTCTTTTTTTTTTGTAAGAACGGTCATGTAACGGGAAGTTTTTATGAACGCGCAATTTTTAGAAATTATAAGTTATAACAGTTTCATCCATGTTTGTATGACGGAAATAGTTATTTTGTAGTCATAATTTCTCTTCTTTCATTCTGTAATTCATTTTTGTTTTGGAATAACATGAATTATATATATATATATATATATATATATATCGATAAATTTCAAAATTTACATTTCGTTAAATAACTAATTCAGCGAGAAAATTCCAGTATGTGAATTTTGTCCCATATTTGAATAAATAAATTTTTGTTTTGATAGTTGCTGATATAGCAAGAATATTCTCGCTGAAATAGTTATTTAACGGAGTGGAATTTTGGTATCTATTAATTTATTAATAGATAATATTATTTACATAGAACCCTCCATCTGGATCATTTTTAATGTTAAGAAAATTAATATTAATAGGTTCTAGTTTTGGGGCTTTTACCTATATACACTTTCTTTTTTGGATTTTTATACATCGTGTTGAGTTTTTGATAATCTTCAGCATCAAGATTTTTTTTTATAGTTTTACTGATAACATGTTCTTTTGGCAAGCAGGAATTTATCGTAATGTTCTGGATATTGAAGTAGAGTTAGATTTTTTATATTATTAATGCATGGACGTTTATCACATAACAGAGCAGAATCACGCCGATTTTGAAGTTTAGGAGGGCGCGGTTATGATGTCATCTTCTATCATCTCTATTGAGAAATATATTGTGGATACTGGTAGTATAGGCCCTATAGAGATGATGGTTTACTGATTATTAAAGATTCTACTAGAATTAAGATTGATCGTAGTACATAAATTGTAATTCTAGCCATCCACCATTAGTCATTAAAGATATACCATCTTCTATTGAATCTAGATTAATTAACAACTCATCCAACAAAGTGAATTTTGATCCGTATAGCAAATTGTATAATTCTACACTTAGAAAAAGCGGTTATGCAGATATCAAATTCAGAAACCCTACTGGCAATGATAACAACAAGAAGAAAGCATCCAGAAAAATTATCTGGTTTACCCCTTCCTGAAATATGATGGTTAAAATTAAAGTGAGACAAAAATTCTTTAACCTAATTAGCAAACATTTTCATGAAACTAATCCTCATAGCAAAATATTCAATAATAATACATTCAAGGTAGGCTATAATTGCAAGGATAATTTAGAAAAACAATAAAAACATAATAACAAAGTCCTCAACAAGTATAAAAATACAAAAACACCGTAAAGTACAATGCTCAAATTGATCGTGCCAAGAACAGTGGATGTAATTGCAGAAATGCTAAGATTTCCCTTTGCATAATAATTGTCTAGTTAGTTCCATAGTTTATCTTTGTACCGTCACCACAATTAAAAATCCTAATACAAAAGAGTTTCTATCGGTTCTACTAAAAACCGGGTCAAAACTCGCTTGTATCAACACACATTGTTTTTCAACATAAGGTCTTATAAATACAGTACTTCATTATTGAATTAGTATTGGTCTTTAAAAAAAAAGACAAAACACCCACTGTTAAATTGAAAACTTTTACAAGCACCGAATTTGTAACTCCCTCCGTGCTACCTCAGTTTTAAACAGAAATTAGAAATCATCAAATTTAGGGACAAGGTTAAACTGTTAAAGCTGAGAGATGAGCTCACTGATCATTATAAAAATAGGTCAGTATTTACATTAAAATCCTGGTTGTAATATTGAGAAATTTTGAGAAAATCTTTTTAATTGCCTTTTTTTAATGGATGGTTTTGATTGAGTTGGAGATCTAGTTGACCTGACATGATCTATCACGGGGACGGTGACTAGTATAAATTTCAGAAACAGTGTTTGACTTGGGCCTTGAGAATCATGGTTATTAAGTGTTGGTTTGACGATCGGTACTATGAGGAAGCGTGTTAGATATTGACCGGATGGTATGTGTTGGATTGGGTTCTGTTCACTATGGGCGCAATAATCGGTGTCGGATTAGGTGCCTCATGGCTGTATAAGTTGACGTTCGGTGTTAGGCTGGGTGCTTTCCGGGTGTTGGTGTGATGATATGTGACAGATTGAATACCTAGGGGGAATTCGTTGGAGCATCCGGATCAGATGAAATACCCATCAAATAAAGGCAAATGAATGTCGAAGTAATAGTGTATGTATGTATGTATGTATGTATGCATGTATGTATGTATGTATGTATGTATTCATTTTGTACTAGTAGACATACTGGTATTTTGTTTTCCTTGTTGAGGTGTATGTATACATATATTTGTATGTGTGTGTATGTCTTATGTATATGTATGTATGCTTTTATATATATAAATATATATATACATATATGTCTGTGTGTGTGTTTAAATTCATATTTCTATGTATATATGTTCAGATGTCCATGTATGCGTGTCTCTCTATATGTAAGTTTGGGTATATATATATATATATATATATGTGTGTGTGTGTGTGTGTGTGTGTGTGTGTATTTTTGTCTATGCACGTTTATATTTGCGCGTATGATTCTGTGTGAATATTCCGCGCTTATTTGCGTATGTTCATGCTAGAAGTTTGTATAAGTATTATAATGTATTTTGTATTTTGTATATGATGATCTGTGCAGTTTTTCGTCGTGTACGTTTTTGTTTTTCTCTTGTGTATTTGCGTGAGTATATATCTAATTATGTTTATGTGTTAATGCACTGAAATATGATTGTGTTTGCCCTGAGCTCATTCATTCAAGGCTATTGTCATCTTAAGAATTCGCTCTTATATGTATCCAATATTGTAACCGCTACATTATTGAATACATGTAAGAGTCTAATTTCCAAACCTAGCTTTAAAGATTAACAGACAAATTGACAATTCGATAAAAACAAAATTTTGAAATTTGTGTATGTATATATGCGTGCGTATATTAATCTGAATATGTGTCTGCTGCCAGTGTATGTGGGTATACTTGTCTGTTTGTCCATGTGTGGATGTTGTAGGTTTATATGTGTGCGTTCATGTATTTTCTTTGTTTAATATATAGATATTTCCTTTACTAATAAAATATACAGTATGTCATTCAGTAATAATTTAATTTAAATTAAATCTTAAACGTAAAAATGAAAAGTAAATTTTTAGAAGCTGTATACGTTTCTTGGTCAATGGTAAAAAACGTCAGTGTAAATTAGCACTAATATGTAGTAAATATTAGTTTTACCACGCAATATTCTCTAAAACAAAACGGTGTGATAATGTATGTACAAAAAGTTTCAATTTGATTTTAACTTACCCCGGTAAATCACAAGACAAAGCACATAGAATAACACGCTAACCGGGGTAAATCAAAATCAAATTGAAACTTTTTGTACATATATTATCACACCTTTTGTTTTTGAGAATATTGCGTGGTAACACTAATATTTACTACATATTAGTGCTAATTTACACTGACGTTTTTTGCCATTGACCAAGAAACGTATACAGCTTCTAAAAATTTACTTTTCATTTTTATGTTTAAGATTTAATTTAAATTAAATTAAATTATTACTGAATGACATACTGTATATTTTATTAGTAAAGGAAATGTTGCATATTGTATAACCGGTTGAATCATATAACGGATATACACGGATCTTATAATAGTAAAGTTTAAGGTATAGATTTGTGATGGGCGAACGAACGGACCGACGCGGCCCATGTTATAGTATATATAAGACCTGATTTTTAAAGTGAAACCTTCCATGAAGTGTGTTTGAATTTTCTAAGTAAAGTATTCCAAATATATATAAAATTGTATACGCAATGACAAAGCTAGTCTAAACTGATTCTGTTTTTTTCTGTAGAGCTAAATATTAATTCTTCTTTCATGCATTCCGTCTCTTCGAGATGATGTCTCTCCATAATTTCCTGACATCTGTAAATCATTATATATATCATTCCCTGCATTTCTCTGTCCATTTTTCTTCAGATATATCTTAAATATATCGAAAAATGATTTCATCTGAATTCAGTGCCCTTTAAGTAAAATTTTCACGATATATGATAAATGCAGCGTCCACTGACTAGAGAAGTGTATATGTTAGCGACAGCAATGCAACCATCTTAGACTTTTTGTTTGTACATCAAACAATGATAACTATCAATAGTATTTACAGTTTTCTTTTTCATTTTCTTCTTTCATCTATCGTAAAACAGCTACTCGTAGCGGTGCCGGTCTAATCTGTGTTTGTATTATGACAATTATTGACACTCAATCGACAAAACCGCTGATCGGATGAAAATCAAAAGAGTGTAACTTTAATGCTTTTTATCACGGTAGGACATTACTCCCTTTTCACCGGATATAGACATTATTTCCGTTTTCACAAACTTACTTTTTCCTATTAACCTAAATATAGACACAATTCAGGAAAATTCATCTTATAAATCAAGATATATTTCCAAAGAAGACAATATATAACAATCGTAATAATAATATTGTAAATGTGAAGCAAAATTGTTATATAGTTTATTTGTTTGTTATAGTCGATGTATGAGTAAAATTTTTAAAAAATACTTATCAGCTGGCTAAGTATATAGATATAAAATATAATTAAAAAATTGTGAAAAAGTTCAAAGAATGTTTTTCCTATGACCCTTAGAGCACTTGATTCAACCACAAAGAGTATTTCGAGGCACCACGAAGATTACCTCGATGGAGGACAAGGAACTTATACGAGTATATTTTATTTATTAGGACTGCTTCTGGTTTAGTTTTTCTTTTCTCTTTTTACTCATTGCATTTTGAAATTCCGGTGGCTTTTGCAAGTGTTCAGGTGACAATTAAACTCCAGTATGTTTGCTATTATTTAGAATACTTTCATTAAGCTCATTGTCTGAGTGGTCGATATTCTTCTTTGATGTTTACAATGCCTCCAACAATTCTATTAGATTTAGAGGATTTATCTCAGTGCTCTGAATGAGATAGAAACTACTATCATCAAGATCATCAACTCCCTGATTGTTGTAATCGAAAAATGATACTGTTTGATTGTTGTGATAAAATATGATGTCTTGTGACAACAAATCTTTTCAATATCATATTATTTTCTTATTCTAATTGTTTTTTCTATAGTATTATTTTTTGTATATCTGCAACACTTATTCTAATTTTCAGTTCCTCCAATATCTTCCCGAAGTATTTTGAATAATTTTAATAGGGTGTCTTCTTAACTGCTCTATACTGCGATTAAATTAATTCTTCTACTGTGTACCGCGTTCATTGATGATATAGGGGATCATGGTTCTTCACGATTTTTTCCTTTGTAAAATCATTTTTGCAACCTTTTCAAACCTCTGTTTGATTTTTGTTAACCATTTACACAAAATCATTTGGTACGTTCTGCGATGCTTTCCTCTGTATCTTTTGCATTTCAAACGTTCTTTGCGTGATTTATTGTTTTTCGTATTTTCTATTTTATCCACTCTAGAAAGTTCTTTTCAATTTCTACTTCAATGAGTATGTGTCATTTTTGTTTCTGTGTTTCCTAAAATGTCCTAACTGTGCGCATGTTCAGTCGATTCTCAGCAACATTTTGTGGAATTGTATTTCTTTAAACTAAGGTCGCTGTGACGAGATTGTCCAACGTTCACTATTGGAAGACTGATACTGCATATGAATTTAATGCTCTTTTCTTTGTTTTGATCAATATTTTGCTATTTCTTAATAGTTTGCTTAGTTTCACTTTCCAGATGAGTGTTTGATAAAATTTATAAAACGGTAATGAACTGACATGCCAAAGTAATTGAGTCATACTCACACTAGACATTCTCACATAAAAACGGACTCAATCGAGTAATAGTTATGAGAGGTGATTATTAATATGATATAAGCAATATAGAGTATGTATCCAGGTGACAAGGAAAGATATAATTTTGTTTGACAGTAGAACGATGATGATGATGATGATGGTGATGATGATGTATTGCGTTATAAGTATTTAATATCACCGACAATGAATGTGCAAATACACTGGATACATGGTAAATACTTCTATCAATATTTCTCGAAATATATTAGCAAGGTGTTTTACTCAGCATGTTTTAAAATCCTTCATGGTCCAAAACAAGTTACAAGATTTTCGTTAATTCTACATTTTGGATTACAGAGAACAATTAGAATAACAATGCTGAATAAAAGCGCTGCAATAATATTTTGATGTCAGCGAAAATTCGACATCTGCTCAATTTTTTTATTTTTTTTTTTTATAAGCGTTTCACCCCGAGCAAGGCATGTCACTGCCACTACTGCGCAGGGGGCTACGTAGAGTGGAGAAAGGATGATTAAATACAGGAAATGTCAGAGGGTGGGTGATAGGCGGGTAAGGATACCTAGAATGAGAGTTGGGTAGATAAGAGGGTTCTGAGAATAGTTGGGAGTTAGTGTGATAGGAGGTGTCAATTGACCCTACATTTAAACACCAATGCGCCAATTCGATGTGACATTGAATGAAAGAAGCATCAGATATTGTGATTGTAAATTTTTCCTCATGTTATAAATATAAACTGTAAGGGAAGTGACATACTGGAACAATTGTTACTTCAGTTCAGTCTTCCCCAAAATAATTTGATTATAGTGAGACCTACACTTTTTGTTGGGGGGGGGGTTTAAAAACGATAAACATTTTCGGCTACGAGAAACATTTTTGATGCAAGTGATTTGTCGCAATGAAAATATTAAGGTCGAAAATCTTTCATTCTTTGTTGTCTGGTATAAGATTTGACCGTACTAAATTTATATAATTTTCATCGTTTATAATTTTATCAAGGTTTAGCAATTTTCTTCTATTATTTAAGTTTAAGCAATCTCACACCATTATGTCTTCAACATTAAAACTGACCTTCTTCGTGAGGTATATTAATTTTATTAATAATTTCACCTGCACAAGGCAGGACTGCACTGGTGCACATAGGATTACAGTGAGAAAAATGTTGCAAGATATAGCGAAAAAACCATAAGAGAATGAAGAAGATAGAAATGGCAATTAGCATTGTTTCCTTCAATTAACTTTCTTTTTGTATATACCCTGGTATTAGAATCTAACACAAATATATTTTAAAAGGATGATCGATGAAAGGAAAGTAATGAATTGTATATCACTAGAGAAAAGTTCAGTTTCCATATTTTTCCGCAGTTCCTAGTTATCTTCTTTCGGATATCATTTCCACAGTTATTTTTGATTCGCTTGCGTCATTAGTCATATGGCTTCGTCATTCATTCCTTATCCAGTTAGAAGTGAAATCTGAAATAAATACTCTTTCGTTTTTATTGTTTCAAAAAACGTTGATCCAATAAACTTCGAGGCTGAAATTTTCACATCTAAAAACATCTCCTGCTTCAGAACGGTTGACGCTTCGAAACTTTCGTGCACACACCCAATGTACTGAACGTCATCCGGAAAAAGAGAAAATCAACGTTAAGAGATATGGAAACAACGACTACTGCCATGATTAAATTTTAGGACTCGATTAACCGTCAATGTCTACAACTAGCAATTTGATTCGTAGATGTTAAGTTTAAATGAGTAGGGCCCTATTGAATTATATTGCATGTCAGTCAGTCAAGTGCCATACGTGATACACGCTTGGGCGATCATGTCTCGAAAGAGACATGACTGACTGGGCAGATGATTATCCCGCAGTAGACTGCCATTGCTTTCTGCGGTAGACAGGTTGCTGACCAAGGCTATAGAACCCAATCTGTCCTGCTATTTAACCCATAACTGGAAGGAAGAGACGGATTAATACCTTTCACAAGGGTATTTGCGCGTAAGTGAATACAATGAATTCAGAAAAAGAAATATTGCTGAAAAGTGAAGTAAGCAACTTACGGTAATTCGGGATAAATATAATTAAAATTTTAACGGGAATAAAATATAAACGTAACACTAAGATATACAAGAACACCAACAGAAAATAATGTAGCGCCATATCAATTAATAGGTCTGCTGATGAGAAACTTGCTTCGCTCTGACGTGGCATATAATTATTCATTTTGAAAGCACGCTTATATATTTATAACTACCATTTTTCTTTTGCATTGAATGTTACTAAAATATCTAGCCTGACTCTCTAGCTATATATCATAATATTGTCGACAATGTATGGGCGGAAAACTGTTATATAACAGGTATTGAGCTGGCAACCCAACATCAGTCATTTTCCCATCATAATTTCCTTTGTACTATTATAAATATTTTCATGACAGTTATTTTTAGATCCCTTTCATTATTTTGCTTATTTTCAGTTTATTAGCAAGCCGGTCTTCTACGTAAGTGCTTCTATCTATCTATCTATCTATCTATCTATCTATCTATCTATCTATCTATCTATCTATCTATCCAAGTCTCTTAATATCTATCTATCTATCTATCTATCTATCTATCTATCTATCTATCTATCCAAGTCTCTTAATATCTATCTATCTATCTATCTATCTATCTATCTATCTATCTATCTATCTATCTATCTATCTATCTATCTATCTATCTATCTATCTATCTATCTCTAATATCTATCTATCTATCTATCTATCTATCTATCTATCTATCTATCTATCTATCTATCCAAGTCTCTTAATATCTATCTATCTATCTATCTATCTATCTATCTATCTATCTATCTATCTATCTATCTATCCAAGTCTCTTAATATCTATCTATCTATCTATCTATGATTTACTCTCCAGTTCATTTCCCCACAAGAGGGAATGAGTGTCCAACAGATCACATTATACATGCCCCATTAGATGACCAACAATTCTTGTTGTTTAATTATAGTAGTGTAAGAGTGAACAAAACCAGCCATACATTTCAGAGGAACTCATAACAAAGGAATAGTGCACAATGAGTCACGAAGTCTCCAAACAGAAATCATCATGTCCGAAATCAAAGTTTATATCATCCCAAACTGGCTGTCATCCAATGAAATACACCCTTGTTCGAATTATTTGAAACAGCTGCATTAGTCTCTTTTCTTTCACTATACGGTCAGTTTTGGACACACGTGAGATACAGGGTGTAGTAGATTTGTATTTTTCCTCAGATTAGGCCACTTGGGCGATCATGCCTCGAAAGAGACACGACTCAGTGGGCAGAAGATTATCCTGGAGTAGGTTGCCATTGCTTTCTGTGGTATACTGGTTGCCAGCCAAGGCTATAGCACCAAATCTGTCCTGTTATTTATCCCATAACTGGAGAGAAGAGGCAAATTAATAACTTTTACAAGGTATTTACACCAAGGTGATTGCAAAAAAATTCAAATAGAATTCGAACTCGGCTCCCAGATTTCTCGTTCCGAGCCGATATCAACCAATGGGAGATTTAAGAGGTTACATTCACTGACTGCATCAAAAATATCAGCTAATTCACAAGGTTACTTTCAGTTATTCTTGGGCAAAAATTCAGTCATTTAACCTACAATCTGATGTTTTCTATTTTATATAGAAGCAGCAAAAGAGAAAAAAAATATAATTTTTACATCATTTGACATTTTATTGTTTTGCTTAATATAAGCTTTTAATATTCTGTCATAATTAATAATGGCAAGAATAATTAAATCCCTGTTCCAGAAAGACAGGCATTAAAAGCTAAAATTTGAAAAGCTATAGAAAAAAAAATTTAAAATTAAGTTACTCGTTTAAAGATTTTCTTAGTTGAAGTCATTATGCCTGCTGGTTAAAAGGTAATTATAAATAAGTTTTGTTTTTAATTTTTTTTAAAATCATATTTTATAAGAGATTTACTGTGAAGATTAGACTACATCTTAAAAAAATATATATTTTTATCCATTGTTGAATAAATTAGACGAAAACACTCCCAGTATGAAGAATGTTATTTATTACGAGTGGGTCCGTGCAGTAAAAGATAACGGCAAAATATTTGTATCGAAATACCATTTCAAATGACGGCAACATATATATTGATGTATTTTCTATTGAGTATCTTACATAAATACATAAAAAAATAATCCAAATTCTGAGCGTGACAGGTTGGATATATATATTTTAACCAGAAACCTAAGGCTAGCAATAACATCATAACTATTTCGACTGAGTATATTTTCAAATAGATAAAGTCCTTCGTAATGTGTGATCTCTACTTGTCAGATATATTTTTGTATTTTTTGTAAGGCTTGAACTGGTACTCTTGATGTTCGCATGGGCCACTGTTTAGAGATTTATGTTTCCAGATCCTTGTATTTTGAGAGTTTGCTTGAAATGCTGTGTCAGGGAGATTAGATTTAATTTTCTTTATTTTTTTTTCAACGTTCCATGTCCGTATCTGGATGTCGGTGGTGTTCATACCAATTTCTTGAACTATCCTGTCGACAAGTGCCTAACTTTGTTATGCCGGATGTCAGTGCAATCAGATAAAAAATGATACATTTTTTTCTGGATGTTTGTCACGGAATGTTTATTTTGGGATAACACAATTTTCAGTATGTGTGCTTAGTAATTTATAGTTGCCACTATTTGTCCCGTGAAATAAAAATGAAATCATCAGTTACATCTTTCAACCCTGTAATACAGAGACTCTGATTGGCTACGGAGTGTGTCTACATGATTTGTTAGGTATTGTTGAAGTATTCGCCCTGGAAAGGCTTATTTTGACATAGTTATTATACAGGGTCCATTGCATTTGCTTCCTTTTTTAAATTCTTTGACATTGTAGTCATTATACAACGTTTTACTTGCATTTCTCATCTGGTTTGAAAGTCAATATTGAATTTGTTGGCTTACTTTATTATCAAATCCATTTATTATCTATTTCCTTTCTTTTGAAGCAAATAATTATTCAATCTACTGCAGGATAATCTTCTGCCCAGTCAGTCATGGATTTTTCGAAACATGATCGTCCAAGCGTGTTTCACGTATAGCACTTAATTGACTGAATAATTCCGTCTTCTGCCGTCTCCAGAAATCTTTGAAGACCAAATGTTGTGATTTTCTAAACAGTTCTAGTTTAACTAATCTGTCTTTCTAAATTTAACATCAGCTTTAGTATGATGTATACAATAGGAATGGAAGAGCGTTCTCGCTTTAACATCCACACCTTAATATCAACTATGGTCCAGTTAAGCTTATTAAAACTTTATTGCACCACAACTATACCCAAATTGTTTACGACTGATATTGTTTTGTAAATTCAACTTGGTATTTAACATCAGACGCACACATATTTTTACATTCTTCTTTATCTAGATAAGCTGTGTTCATCTCCAAGGCATTTATAGGATTTATCTTGTTCCGGTTCTGTAACCATTATGATAAAATCTTGAGCAATTGAGTGTGTTTCTGGAATTCACCTTGTCTTGAATTCCATATATACAGATTTATCGATTTATCGAATTCGAAATCATTACTGCTGTCATCAATGAAACATTTTACAAAATAAAGAATACTACTTAAACTTATTGACGTCTTTGGCATTAAACTCATTGAAATCTTTGGCAAAGAGTTTGATATCAATCATGCAACATATATGAATAAATACTTTCTTTATCTTAAATTGTAACCACTGATTAGTTATGCTAAAAGACACAGAAGGGCAGTAGGTCTCATCTAAAGATTCCTTGTCGGATCTTCAAACAGCTGGAAATGGCTATGCTTTTGGCGTGATTTATGCATAACGTGCCTTTCCACAGTTCCATTCTAGTTGTAAGGAAATTGATTATCACCGAGTTGATTGGTAAATTCCCAAAATTTTAAGGATACAGGGTTGTGTCATACTATCAAAGGCATTATCGCATTCTGTTTATGCTGTGCTGATATTTCTACTTTTTTTATCATGAAAATTTCCAGAATCATTTTAGTTAATAGTAGTTGATATTTTAAACCATATGAACCTGTTCGATATATCTTCTGTTCTAGGGAAAGAATGATGTTTTCCTTGAGAAAAATATACAGTTCATCAGAACCGTCCTGACCAATATATATTTTATGAGCAGGTATGTAATTGGCATAAAAAAAAAATTGTGTCATATATGTCACCAATTTTGTTGGGAGATATGTAATACCTCAGACATACATTCTAGGAATTTAATTGGTGTTATTAATAAGCAATGATAAAGTTTGAGCAAATTATCAATTATTATCAATTTATTACAGGTGATAGAGTAAAAGGTTGTCATTTTCAGGGGATGTCAAATTTTGTTATTTTGTTACAGTTTACATCAGTATAAATTATTGGTTATATTTTCCAAACTTGAAAAAGTTAATTGGTTATACTTTCTTAGTCTTATTTGATACACTTTATTATGCAATTGTATTACTTTGGGTATTCCCCTAAATTTTTGCACTTCCTCAATGGATGGTGGCCTTTACATTTTTCCAGTGAAATTTCTTTAGATTATTTCCGAATATCTTGTATATAGTTCCTATCACGTCATTCATATTGTCATATTATTAATGTTTTCATTTCTCATCATATTTCGATTTCTGTTATGTTAGCGATACCTACCAAGTCTGCGGGAAGAACTAAGCCTGGTCATGGTGTGTTGTTATGTCTCTACTTCATGTTTTTTTCTATCTCCCCTATCATCCCTAGCGCTACAAAGACAAAGTTCTCCTTAGAATGTGGGCTGTACTTAACAAGACATTTTTTGTATATCTCTTAAGCTGGGGTTTTCTGGGATTCTTTCAATGTATTATTTTGTTCCATTTTTTATCATTCCAAGTGCACGTACTATCACTGGCACGATTCTTGTTTTCAATTTCCACATTTTTTTCTATTTCAATTCCCAGGTCTTTATATATTGACAGTTTTTCGACTTCCTTGATTGCTATGTTACAATCCGCTGGACAAGCCATATCAATTAACTGGCAAATTTTTCTTTCTGATTTTTAAATATAATGTCCGACCTATTTGCTTCAATTTTTCTGTCTGTGTAGATGGTGTAATCCCATAGAATGGTGACATCATTTATTTCTGTAACCGGTGCTGGGTGATGTTCATACCAGTTTTTGTTTACAGATTTTCAATAGTATTTGCACATTGTCCAATGTAAATATTGCCCCACTCTATCGTGACAACTTTTATATTCATTTCGGGTAAGTACAGAACATCCTGAGATTAGATAGTCGATTGTTTCTTGGTATTTATCACATAACCTGCATTTTGGATTCACATTATTATGTATAATATTTGCCTGACAGTTCCTAGGGAAAAGTCTTTGGTCTTGCACTGCAAGAATAAAAAACCTCAGTCGCAGACTTTAATTCACATGCACGTAACCATCGATGAGTATTAACTTTATCAATATTGGATTTATTGGCACGTTCTGGATATTGGCCATGCAGAGGGTTGTCTTGCCAGCGTTGTTTCATATGTTCAAGAGCTTTATCTTTGGCTTTCACTTTCATATTTTTTGCCACAATAGTTTGTTCTTGGCTTCTGATTTGCTTTTCTACAGAATCTACTAAATGTAAATCTTGTTTGTATTTATTGCCTTCTTTTACTATTGACTAATTTTACTTTCTGTTTTCATGTTGTTTGACTAGTTGTGTCATCCAGCCCTTTGTTGTTTCTATGTATGTTAGTCAGCCAATAGTTATTGTCTTGTATGACAATTCTAGCGGAATAAGACCTCTTCCAAATTCTTTACGGGGTATGTATAGACGGTCTACATCAGCTTTTAAATGATGCATCTTATGCTTAGAAAGGAGCTTTCTGTTTTTAGAATCCATTCGCCTGATGTCGTTTAGAGTCCAGTTTAAATGTTGAAACTATATTGGATAACTGGGATAGCAAGGCTATTAATGGCCATACTTCTGTTCGGAGAATTCAATTCAGTTTTTAATATCATTCGTAGCCTTCTATAGTACTCTTTACGCACTATTTCTTTCATTTTTTATGGTGGATTTATTATGGTGGATTTAGATATTTTTATGCTTCTTCTGACTTTAATTCTTTTATTGTTACAGCAGGGTCAGCTAATTGAGGATGTTTGTTGTAGAGATCCACGTAAAACTAGCTTTAGCACATTTATTCAAATTTAATTTCATTCCAAAATCTCCGCTGAAGAATTTTACAGTTTGCAGAAGACCTTCCAGCTCATTATCATTCTTAGCATGCAAAATAGATTCTTAGCATGTAAAATAAATGGCTTACTTTCTTTTGGGTTATTTTATAACCACATTCCGTCTTGTTAAGTTGACTGGTTAGTGTTATTAATGATATGCAGATAGTAAAGTAGACAAAGAGTCACCTTGAAATGTACCTCTTTTGATGTTTATTTTACCAGATTTATAGGTTCCATTTATATGAATGATGTAAAAGGTTGTTTTCCATATCGACATATATTGTTTGATGAAATTGTTGGTGACGTTTAAAATATTGTATATATTTAAAGTCTTTAAGATCCAGGAATGTGGTACACTATCGAATGCCTTACTATAATCTATCCAGGCAGTACTAAGATTTTTCTTGCATTGTAGCAGTTTTCCAGGATCATTCCGGTAATAAGCAATTGGTCTTTACATCATTAACAGCCATGTTTGGAACCTTTTTGTTCAAGCGGTAGTGTGCCATTTCTTTCCAAGAAGAAATATGTCTGTTTTGTTAAAATAGATGTTAATAGTTTGTATGTTTTCGGAAGGCATGTAATTGATCTGTAGTTTTTCGGGTTGATTGTGTCACTATTCTTAGGTAAAAGAAATGTAATTGCTTTGGTCATCCATGCAGGAAATTTAGTGGGATCGTTAACCATTTATGAAGTTCTTTGGCTAGTTTTTTTATGTGCTGTATTTACATCATATATCCAAAAGTTAGGAATATCAATTCCTGGAAATTTCCATTTGTGTGCTTTTTTCAGTGCACACTTAACATCCTCTTCTCTGATACCAGCCCATGTCTATCCTGGTTTATTTTTCATTCGTTCTATCACTTGTGCAATCCAATCTACTTTTTTGTTATGTTCTTTAGGGCAAACACATATTTTTCCCAGAACTGTGTAACTTCTTCCATTTTGGCGGGGACTGTCACTTCAATTATTTTTTTACCTAATTTCTTTGCATCGGTTTGAAAAATCTTGTCTTGTCTGTAGAATCTTGATTTTTTTCTCAGAGCGCCTTATTTTTTGAGCATTCAGTTGTATTGTTTGCTTTATTTTTTCCTTAGTTGATAGGAATTAATTTTCATTTCTACTGTTTTATTTTCTTTCGACTCTTCTGCCGTTTCTAGTTCTTACATTTATTCTTCATGTCAGTTCACTGAGTACTGATACTTCACTTCTAAGATGTTCGACTTCTTTTTCTATTTTTCTTTTCCAAGTTGAATCTTCATGTCTGCGAGACTGCTTTATTTTTAATTTGATGTTCAATGTTTTCGTTGCTGCTATTACTGATGCATATATTGCTTCATTGAGATTTATATGAGTGTCTTCATCATCCAAAATTAATTTGAGTGCTGCATTGTAGAGCTTAATAGTTTCGAGGTTATGATTTGTTAGTTGTAATGTTGGGAGTTGTTCTCGTTCCTCCATTGCAATATATATATCTTTTCAATGTGCTTTGAACTCGTTTTATTGTCGTCTTGTAACTGACTCAGAGCACACCATTCCAGAACTTCTAAACTTACAGCATTATCTTCACATCACGGTTTCTACATTATGACCTGTTGCTTGTTTGATGTTACTGCTTTTTATTTCTGGTTCCGGTTCCCTTTCATATTTTGTTGATTCGTCTATTCTGGTTTCAATTCTTTTTATCTTATTTATTTCAGCCTCTGTCAATCGGTTATTTCGCATGATGAATCTTCGTACATTGGCTAATTTATTTTCGTCAATGTACTTCCTATTTGTTTGTGCAACCTTTTCTCGCCAAATGTCATATATTTGGCGAGTGATGTTTTTGTTAGGTTTGAGTAACGCTTCATGAAATGCAGTCATAACGAGTTTGTACTCCTCACGAGAACATTTCATTTTTTTTTAAATATACGGTTATAGATCGAGCTGGAGAAATTTCAGAGCCATCATTAGGATTATCCTGGTTGTAGTGACCTGCAGATTCATTCTTTGTGTAGGAGTTTGTTCCTAAATGCAGATTTTTCGACCTGAGGTAGGTTCCCACCTGAAGGACGGGCTCCCTGTTTATCCACTGGAAGAGCCATACTGGACTTTTATTTCTATTTGTATTTCTCATATTTATCCCACGAGTGACGCACGGGTTCAAAAGTCCACCCAACTTTGCAGTATCCATTCACTCCTCGGCACGATTAACACCTTGAGTTGCGGGTTGTTTTTCGGTGTTTTCCATCTCCTAAATGGGTTGCTAAGCGACAGCTGGCAGAGACGCGTTTGGAATTCAATGAGAAAGAGGCTGGTTTAAAAAATAAAATTGGGCGTAGCTTCCAATCAATGAAACAAAACATTATTACACTAGAGTTTTCTTTTTAAAAATTGTTGAGAGTATCACTAGTCCTTGTAAAAAAAATTATTGTTAAGTAGAAAAAAAATTAATGGAAAAGAAAAGGTCGGTATACGTTTATGTTTATTAGTGGTGTGAGATTTAAAAGAAAAATAATAATTTGTTCGTCGACTGTATATTCAATTACGTTTTCATTAAAGGCATCGAAGATGGGGTTATCAAAATAGAATAAATTAAATAAGTAAATAAAATGAATAAATAATTAAAAATAAATATATAAATGAATTCGTATTCTTTCTAAACAAAGAATATCTTGGAAATTATAATGAAACTGTTTTTCGTCGGATTTTTCCCAGTTGTTTTGTTTTGTTATTTGTTTTTAAAAAATTATAATAGTTTAAAAAATGAATTATTTCGAAATATCCACAAGTAAATGAAATATGAATAATAAGAAAACTGAAGATTCTATTTATTAGGATCATTTAAAGAAGAAACAAATAAATTAAATAATATATGAAGAAAAATTCATGTTCATGCTAAAATAGTAAAACAGAATTTCATAGAAAAAAAATTCAAAGAGAAAGACCCTGGTTAAAAAAAACAAACTTGGACGTAACAGCAGCTCAACGGAAAAGACATCACTACATTAGAGAGTATTTTGTTAAAAGAAAAAAATGTTGCTACCATCACTAGTCCTTGTAACAAAAATAATTGTTAAGATAAAATGAAAAAAATTTATGGATAAGAAAATGTTGACATACGTTTGCGTTTATTACTACCGTGAAATTTTAAAAATGTAATTTGATTACCTACTGTATATTCTGTTATTCCTTCATTAAATTCGTCGAAAATAAGTTTATCAAATATAATGAAATAAATAAAATGAATGAATAAATAAATATAAATAAATACGTAATCTTTCTAAGAAAGAATATCATAGAAATTGCATCAAACTGTTTTTCGTATTTCTCATCGTATTTTTCCTGTTGTCTTGGTTTATTTTTGGTTTTTAAGAAATATTACAGTTTAAAAATATATCAAAATATCGACAACTAAGGGAAATATGAATAATAAGAAACCTAATCGATGAATCTGTTAGGATCATTGAATGAAAACCAGATAAATTAAATAATATAGGAAGAAAAGTTCATCTTTACGTTTAAAATAGTAAAACAAAATTTCATTAGAAAAAAAACGTTACGTTTTCGGGAGCCTCGGAAAAACATATCAATTTCGTTGTAATTCCAATGGCGTTATTATTATTATTATTATTATTATTATTATTATTATTATTATTCAAAATTAATATATTTAACAAAAACAGATATAAAAGGCAGTAATTTAATACGAGATATTTTATCAAGAGGAAACTGATAACGGATTGACATTTACTGACAGATACTGCTTTGATAGTATTATAAATATATCAATTATATATGTCCCCAATCTTAAATATAATAACTACATTTAAACACCTAGAAAACTATTCGAAAAAGTTAATATGTTTAAACACGCATGCCTACACATAAATTATACGCACACACACACATGTGCGGTCTTATATATATATATACACACACACATTCGGTCTGAAGATTGCACTGACGGAAGAACTTGACAGTCGCCATACAATATTTAATTCAGTACCCACAATGTTTATTTTTAAACTTTAATATATATATATATATATATATATATATATATATATATATATACGCATCCTTCATTCAGCAATGAATTAGAACATTCGCAGCTATTGAACGTGTATAATGATAACATAGCTCAGAGGTAGAATGGCCGACTGACGCCAATTCGCTCGGGTTTTAATCCTGGGTGAAAAGCAATCAGCTGTCTACCCGCGCTGATGAACTGTTATACGGCGAAACAAATCTGTCTGCGGATAACTATATATATATATATATATATATATATATATATATATATATATTATATTATATAGTTTTATTGTATGATAAAAAGGCGAGCATTTTCAGCGTTATTCTTAGTTTAACAATTTTTGAGGTTAATGTTCATACAGGAAAATATTGGGATCTATTTAATTTTCTTCCAGGACGAGGGAAAAATATTTTTTCATTTTCTAATTCTACAATGACTTTTCCAATCATGCAAAAAAATTTTTGGTCTTAGTAAGCTTTCATTTTTATTCCCCTCTTTGCTGACACAGCGATATAATGCATTTTAGGACGGCTTGCTCTTCTTTATAAATGAGTCTATTCGGCTGGATTGGGTAATCCATTAAAATCTCAATGTCCAATCATTTATATTTTTTATGTTTCTATTTCTATGACAATTTCAGCTTTGAGAATGTTCCATTTTAAAATGACAGTAGTCTTCCCAATTCCCACCAGCTTGCCTAACAGTTTATGTCAGTTTGTAAATCTCTCTCTGTTTCTCTGACTATATATATATATATAAATATATATATATATGAGAAAAACAGTAGATAAATGTTACTGATGTCCACGAACAAATGTTTGCTGTCGACGTATGAAGAGAAGAAAATAGCATTGATATAGAATTATATATTATAATAATTCATAAAATTATTATCATTCGATATATAATTATGAATATTTTTCTTGAAGAGCTCTGATATTACCATTTACACTGTAAAAATTCTGAGGCACTAATATTACAATCTCTATATTCATATCAAACATAAAATCACAGACAGGAGTAATATTAAACATCAGTTTCTCCTATATTTTATATTTGCTAATTGAACATATTTTATATATTACATTTATCACAGAAGTTAATTATCATACAATATATGTTTATATATACGAATGTTTAGAAGTACAAAATTAGTATATATATATATATATATATATATATATATATATCGAGGGGGAGGAGAATTCATATCCCCCTAAAAAAATCATTCTGTTGGCAGAAAGAATGTTTCAAAAATCTTTTTAAGAAAAAACTGAATCATGTCGTCAGATCATCATGCGTCAATTTGACAGGAATGCACATTGCATATATATATAAAATCTTCTGAACAATAAAGACGAAAGTTAAAGACGGTTCGCCTAAAATACGCCCACACTTCCGATTTACCTTGAAATAACGTGTCTACCTAAATTTTTCGTATATATATATATTTATATATGTGTGTGTGTGTGTGTGTGTGTGTGTGTGTGTGTGTGTGTGTGTGTGTGGAGAAAGTATGGCTTTGAGATTTCGGTTTACCATTGTATTGCATATACTGAATTACCTCGGCATTGACGGCAGTGTTTTTTCTGTGAGTATATAAATATATATATATAAATATATATATATATATATATATATATATATACAATTTGTTTGAACATTAATTTTAATCGATACTCGTGTTTGAGTAGATAATCAGAATATGTTTTTCTTTGTCCATCTATGTCATATACCTCTGCATTGTAAATAAACCATCCTGTTTTACGAAGTCGTTTACATCAGATATATATTGCTTAATTCTGATGATGTTTACGTCGAGGTAATTTTTCTGTACTTTTACTGACAAAATGTATTTTGGCAAGCAGTTATTGTACTTGATATCGGTATTTAAATAGAACTAAACTCTTTGTACCTATATATATATATATATATATATATATATATATATATATATATAATTACAATTTGTGGAATAGGCACTAAGCTAACTGGGTTTCAACATTTAACTATCTTCAGGTATAGGTGGAGAAATTCTAATAGAAGACACTCCCAAAATATACGAACAACAGAGGAGTGGGAGTATAAAACGATGGCAATAAAACGATAGATAGATAGATAGATAGATAGATAGATAGATAGATAGATAGATAGATAGATAGTAACCGCTTATAAAACAAAAAATTGCTAGAAGTTAACGCGTTTAAATGAGTGCAGGTTTTTAGCAAGGAATGTGTCAGTCAGGAAATTGTCTTATGAGATAAACCTTTAGACGATCATATCTATTTTGTTCAATGAATAACTAGGTAGAAGATTTTCCCACAGTAGGTTGCATTTTTTCTGTGGTAGACTGGTTACCGACTAATGCTACAGAATCCAAAATGTGCTGTTATTCGACCCATAGCTGGTGGGAGAGGAGATGAAATTCTATTTTGCCAACAAATATTTGCGCGTAAGTGATTGCAACGAATGAACCTCGAATTCGAAATTAGTTCTCCAATTCCTTATCCCGAGCCGATACCCATTGCACCACAAAAAGAATTATAAATCAAGAAGCATTAACACATTATGAAAATTTCAGTTCTGCTCAAGTTCACCAAGTATGTCATGCGCCCTTTCCCTTTTCTCTCTTTTCCCCTCTCTCCATCCCGTGAGTCTCAGGTTCTCTAAGACCTACTTCTTAATTAAATGTCCAAAAAAATATCAGCTGCCGTTTCCAGATGTTAAGTATCCGTTTCCTTCTCGTGTCCATCTGCTTCAAAACCTCGTTATTGGTCAAATGTTCCGTCCATGATACCCACAGCATTCTTCTGTAGAACCACACTTCAGTTGTTTCAAGTCGATTGTTTACCTTTGATGAGGTTACCTAGCATTCACTGCCATATTGAAGAGCAGGCATCATATAACAGTCTATTATCTTCTTCTTCGTTTCCAGCAAAATTCTCCTGTCTGCCAATAATGTACCCAGTTTCTGGAATGCATCGTTGGCTATGACAATACGCCTTCGGATCACAGTATCGCATTTTTGTCCACTGTTATAACACTTGCAAAGTATTTAAATTCCTTAACCGGTTTGATTTTCGTATCGTAATTGGCATTTTAAATTTCTCTTTTTACTGATTACCATGCATTCACTTCTCTTGTAGTTGATAAGTAGTCATTTCTTTTTGCTTTCTTTAACTACTTCCTGTAGGAGATCTTGTAGTTTGTTTATTATTTATTACTAAAATGTAATATTCGGTGATATCTATTCCAAAATAGAAGACATCGGTTTCTTCATTTGTGAGGAATTGTTTATAAGTTTAGAAAACATTTTGCGTTTTAAGAATGAAGGCTCTTTTACATATTGTTAATCATAGGAACATTTCCTGCATTAAATCAATTTTCGATGTTGTAAATAACAAATCTACTTGTCTTATATAGCTTCATTTTTTTTGTTTTTCTCCAATTGACACTGATTGTCTAAGTTTCTCGAGTAAATGCCTTTCTATTTCAATTTTTCTGATCTATAAAAATCGACGTTCTAAGCATTCTATTTCCTGTGAGACAACTATCGGTAGGCAGTGTTTTAAGCTGGACTCGGCACGGCATTTACTTCCTTAATTCAACAAGCAAAACAAATTTATTTCTTTTATTTCTTTTATTTCACAAGGCACTGGAACTCTTTAAATAGTTCTAACCAATTGTTTTTTTATTGTAAAAAGGAAAGTTGCAACATTAGAATCAACAGATGTAATTAGCATTACGCAATAAATTTATTCACTTAGCTTTGAGCTACTCCCAGGAATTCTAAACAATAGTTGATCAACTCCCCAAATACCCGCATCTGAAATTACCATATTTAAAATTGCAACGGCATTATTCTCAAATGCTGCTTTCGCCTTTGTAATTATCTAGACGTTTTCCCAGAGGGAAGACGTAATATGCATTGTACGATCTCATAGCAATGCATAATAAGACAGATGGATATTGAAAAAGAATACCAGCTTGGAAAGTCATGGAAGCATTCATTCTATTTAAAAATATATGGATATTTCTATTTTAAAATTAACCACAATTCAATTTTCAATTGCTATGCATCTACTTATACGTTCTCATGCAAAATGTTCAACCATTTTAAACTATTCTAAATCTCTAACAATTACCATCGTATAAGTAGATGTTCCACGTGCTTCTTTCGACAGATGAAACTTCCGTCATATTGTGGGCATTTTAACTCTTAATCATAGCAAGTGTCCTAAATTGGAACTTACGATGAGAGACGACAACACAAAAATTTCGAAGACCTGTTTACTTTTTCTTTTTCCTGTTCAACTTCGAAAATATTAACATTTTTTATTGGACAACGACTAATACTGGCATTTACATATGGGGTCTATTCTACATATAACTGCCTGTGTTCTGACGAAACTTGTTACATAGAACAATAAGATGGTGGTCTGTCAAATGGATTTAAAAATTCGTCAATTTCTTGCCATAATTTCTTTTTGTTATGACCTTTATTTTCAAAGGCACACGTGTTTGTGTCGACACGTCTCTTTTCGCCTGTTTAAACAGTGAAAATAATATCAACCAACATAAATCGAGTTCGGACAAATCCGAAAAAGTCGCGTGCATTTCTTAAGAAGGTAACTGAGCTCTGACTTATTATAACAGTTTCCTGTGGCATAATTAATAACGACATGTTCCCTTTCAAAAACATGAACCCACATGAAATAAATTTTATAAAAAAAAACTATAAAAATAATGAATTTACCTTTTTTGTTGAATTCATATTGATTTCTACAGGCAGCATATTGTGGATTCTAGTTGAGAAACTACACTAAATAATAAATAACATAACGCATGAGGAGATAGGAAATGTACGTTATATTGAACAAAATTATACAAACTGGAACAGGGTTAGGCAACTCAGGAATACTAGGAACACTGTTAGTAGGAATCAATATATAAAGTCTTGTAGTGAAGAAGTAAGTGCTGGTAATCAGTCTATATCCAAAGCAACTCTAATTTGATATGCACCAACTTACTGACCAACTAAACGGTTGTACAACGTCTCATCTTAACTCCTGCTCTCTTTATAGGCATGATTATGTGTACACACTGACGAGTCCATTCTTGTATAAAAAAAAGTGGTGATCCTCAACACAACATTGTAGATGCATATCGTCTGGTATTATGACTTTTACAGAAACAATGATGGGAACAATATGTCGAATAAGTCAATGTATATGTATGCTTCCACATCTAAAAAAAAGATCAGAAGAAAATTGTTAGATCAGAATGGTCACACTATTTTCATGAAATCCGGACTTTGAAATAAAACTGCAAAATACATATTTACCTACTTCCGAAAATTAAAGTTGTTTATAGAAGTGCTGGTTAGAAAGTGCTGCAGTCAACGCGTGCTTTCAGTACTTCGCGGAATTTGAATTTTCCATATAATATGTTTCAGCGGTGAAGTTTCATGACAGAAAGAAAATCAACATGAACAAACTTGTAATACAAAATACCAGTAATAATTAATGTGCGTAAATAATAGCCGATCTCATGAAAGCTAGGATACTTGTGCAAGGCTGGTTGTATTACGTTTTTATTAGTATTCGTTTTAATCCTTTCTACCAAGGGACGTGTTTAATCTCATCAAGATGAAAGATGTTTAGTGGAAGTCGATGGTAACGAGAAATCGTTTTTAAAGAGGAATAAAAGCACAATATTCAAGAGGAATGGATATGACTATTGAAGTTTTATTGAAATAGTTTAGGATTGTAGGTAGGAGGTGCACAATAAGTCGAATAAAATTTCCACTGGTGAGAAATGTAGGAAAAGTAATTATTAGAATTTACGATTGAATCTAAGTTTTCAACAGTAAAATTATGAAACCTATGCAACAATCTAATAAGTCAAACAATACACACTTTGGCGATCATGCGTCGAAAGAGATATGACTGATTGGGCAGAGGATTTTTCCGCACTAGTTTACCATTACTTTTTGCGGTAGACTAGTTGCCAACAGTGGCTATAGAACCTAATCTGTTCTTTTACTTAACCCATATCTTGAAGGAGAAGAAACGAAATAATGCATTTCCACAAAGTATTTGCGCGTATGTTAATGCATTGAAATCAACTGGAATTCGAACTCGGCTTTCCGATTTCTCATCCAGAGAGGATATCCACTGCACCTCAACGCACCAATCTGTAGTATTGTGATTACATTCGTGCACAATGTTTAGCTAGTGGGAGAATCAAATATAAATTATGTTATGTTAATTTTACAGAAAAGACCTAGTGAAGCCACGACACTACAGCACGAAATATCTGAAAGGAAGTTTCCATGTCAGTTTCGGTAACATTACAGACACTTCCTTTAGTTTGTGAGCATCTAGAGATATATAATCAATGAAACGGACCAGCTATGACAGTTATATTTAAGGCGAACGTGAATGGTAAATGTGCAAGATGGAATTTGACGATAAAACATAGAAATTGATTTAATATAATTGTTCTACTTCGTGACAGTAAGTAATGTGAGACGATGTCCCGATAAAACGTAGCACCAACCATGTTGATGTCGAGCACAAATGGTTTACAATGATGAAGAAAAGATAGCAATTTCTTTTTGAAGAGTTCAAATTTAAAAGATATTTCTTGTTTCTGTTAACAGCTGACTGGAGATCATTTTCGAGAAGGTCTACTTTTTTAGATTGTTTTGACTCATGGGTCTTACTTTTATGACAGGAATAAATAGTTGCGTTATAAGCATAAAAGCCTAGTTGGAGACTGACGACATCGGAAAGATTCTTGAAGATTGACGGATAGAAACTTCGGGCATCATTTATTTATTGGACATAATCTAGAAGCGTCGCCGTTAAAATAATCATTACACGATTACGTTTAAGAACGGTCGGATTAAAAAAAATATCCGGTCAGAGAATGCATAGTCGTTTAAATTTTCAAGAAGACCAGCAGATGAAATCAGGTCTAAAGACTTCGAAATATTTAACGCCAAATTTTGTATCGTTCATATCTAATGCCAGATAGACATATTCATTAATAACCATTGACACATGGTCAGTTGAGCTAAAGAAACGAAAGTCATAGCTTTTAAAGGGAAATAAATATATTTAAAAATTTATAAAAGAAAACTCAACACATAATTAAACGGTTATAAAGCAAGAACTTTTTCGACAGTTGTAAAAGTTAAAAGCTACCTCTTCAAACTTCAAAAATCAAATTTTATTTTTATCTCAGAATATTACAAAATAGGCTGATACATAGAGGAAATAAGGTTGGTTGACAGGTAGTTATATACTCATTGAGGCAACAGATACAGGAAATGTCACAAAAATAATGAGCACATACACCCAAACCCACAAATAACATTTTTAGGGAAAATAATATACAGGAAGAAACAAGATATAATATAAACAAAATAAAAAACGCACATATAAATATAAGGGTCCATATATGCACAAAATAATATACAGACAATAACACAAAAACTAAAAATGACCAACCTAAAGAGAAAAACCAAATAAAATTTCAAAAGAAAGAATGAAAATGTCTATATAGTATACTATAGTTGCAATCACAAATAATTTGCAAATCCTGAAGTATTTTAAAAGTAAAAAAAAAATACAATAGAAGATTCACAAGGAAAAATTCAACGAAATATGAAGTAAAAAAGATTAATAAAAACAGGATGCACAAAAATCATCATAAATTCAAAAAAGATATCAATTTTAAACAAGACAAATAGAGAAAATAGTACAGAATTACAGACATAACAGAAAAATAAATAATATAGTAAAAATAAAATATATTCACAAAGGATTAAGAATCACAAAAATTTTTTTTTTAAATATTCAGTTAAATGTAATATTTGATAGTTCGGATTTGTAATATTTACAACTGCTGAGTTAAATTCTAGATTTATAATTGTCCAATTATTGGGTGAGATTCATCTATTCATTGCATATTCCATTAAGATCTGTTTTTATCTATTTGATATTTTATATGATTTGATAATTTTTGAGATTAGCCTCTCCGTTTTTAGGGGTTTGTCATTTTTCATATATATATATATATATATATATATATATATATATCCAGTTGAAGAGGACGCAAGGTTTTACAATTTTGAGTACCCCGGCATATATTTTATTATAAGCAGTGCTCAATATAATAAATATTATAGAGCCTAATATATAATCATATAATTATGAATTAATTGTATTTTGCGACACGGAAATTTCTATGTTTCGAGATAGATTATCTTCATCAGACATCATGGATGTTGTTTGTGAAAATGATTTACATTTTAAAATGATAAAGAGAATCTATCTCGAAATAGATATTTCCGTGTCGCAATGTACAATTAATTCATAATTATATGATATATAATTGATTGTTCAATTACTTAGTTTTTGGACATAATAAAATTAGACCAGTACACATTTGTATTAGAAAGTGTTCAATACAATTATATTTGAATATTCTTCATTTGAAAACGAGCATTTACGCTCCTTTATATATATATATACATATGTACACACACACACACACACACACACACATATATATATATATATATATATATATATATATATGTATTATAATAAATGTATAACCTGATGATTCCTTTTATAAATGAAGTAGATTGTCGCCGCCCTGCATTGAATGTAGTATCTAAATCTATATATTTACATATAATTTCCTTTACATAAACTCTACACCTGCTTTTGAGAAAAGTTACCGAAATATATGGCATATCTTAACTATATTTATCCGTACAGATAAGCATTTCGCTATTTATCTTGGAGATAAATATTAAAAAAAAAACATTCTCGTTCATGAATAAAATTGAAGAAAAAATTAATCTTGAAAAAAAAAATATTTAAAGAAAATTCGTAAACGTTACTTCGTGAGAATCAGTAGCAATCCAACCATTCAGTGTTTTTCCACGCGACTTCTATTGATATTTAAATAGATTTTTTCATGCCATAAATATGTCTTAGTTAACGATGAATATCTTGTGAAAGAATTAAACTGAAATGAAAAAAAATATTCTTTTCAAATCTCTAAGAAGTTTAACGAATGCTATATAAAGCTAAAGCAATCTCGATATCATACCAGCTAAAACGGTAATATTTTCAATGAATCAAAAATACATTTCTCCATCGTTAAGAATATTACTTACTATTATTATAGCAGTGAAAAGATAAAGTCAATCAAACAGTTAAGGAAGAGGAAAATAAACTCAAGAAACAAAGAAAAGATCACTGAATTGCGATGTTATATGAAACATCCTGTTCTACGGCGAATGCTAGACAATTTCGCTAGTGGTGGGGAAGATACAAGGAATAACAGAAATGTTGTTCTACAGAAGGATTCTGATAGTTACGTAAGCACATGAAAGTTACGAGGAAAGATTGAAACGAAAAAGCACTTAAACGTATGGCATAACACAATTGTGGGGATAGTAAACTTAGATCACTGGTGCCCCCTAAATACGAATTTGCACGAGATACTAGATTAGCAACTAGATCCCACCCTTTTCAGTGAAACCGATAAAATGCAGCCGTAACTTCTACTCCAATAGTTTCTTTCCTCGCACTTCCCGACTGTGGAATTCTCTTCCAAACGATTGCTTCCCCGACGGCTACAATCTCCAGGAGTTTAAATGTAAGGTCAATACACACCTCCTAACACACTAACCTGCTCCCATTCTATCAAGCACTCTTCCCATCTGCCCGACCCTCATCCTCGCTATCCTTACTCATCTGTCACCTTTCTCCTGACATTCCCTATGTCTAACCACTTCTTCTCTTTACCTTCCCCTATGTAGCCCCATGCGCAATAGTGGCAGTGGAATGCCTTGCTTGGGGTGAGATGATTAAAAAAAAAAAAGTAAAACTACAAAAATCACTAATTCTACAAAATTATAAAAAGCTTTAAGTGGCCATGAAGATCTCTGCACTGAAGGAAAAATTTTATATAAAAGATGAATTACAAAAAAGTTTGTAAAAAGGTTTTGCAATTTGTTCTGTTATATAAGAGATACGAACACATTATATCGTACACCCTTGAGCATATTAATTAAAACAACTGCTTTAGTTTCCTTTCTTTTGCCATACGGTCTGTTTCAGAGACAACGGAATTGCAGGGTTTAATCGATTTCTGATTTTTTTCCCTCAGATTATGTTATTTACAGTAGTGTATAATGATATGAATCCACTTTAGGGTGTATGATGAAATGTGTTTGGCCTTGAAAAATATTGCTTCATCCATGATTGTCTCAGGTTTTTATCACGGTCAGTGACTATTTCTTTAACTGGCAATTAATTGTCCTCCACCCATTGTCTGCGATGTACGTTATTCCAAAGAAGCGTACGAAAAATGTAACACAGCATGATTATACTGACAAGCCTTACAGAGAGATCGCGGATATTGTTGGTGTTAGCCTTTCAACTGTCAGTCGTGTCATCCTGATGAAGAACAAACTGGATTTATCACTCTAAATCCCGCGATCGGGAGATAAAAACAGCACCGAGAGACGACTTATACATGATCAAAGAAAGTATGAAATATTCTAGGAAGATAATATTCGTTTGTTTTTTTATTTGTTTCACTTAAGTTGCTCAAGGGGGTGCATCAAGATATAGCTATACATCACGGTATACATCACTACTTCTCAAAATAGTCACCATCTCTTTTTATTCCAATGTTCAACCTACGAATGAAAAGAATGTATCCCAGCTTCATAAAAGTGAGCTGTTGCTGATGAGGTCATTTTCATGCGAGAGTTTCACTTCGTTATTACTACCTGAGTGAGCATTCTCAGACATATATCTTTTCAGTTAAATGCAATAGGTCCTGGGTCATTCAGTCAGTTGAGTGCCATACCTGATACACGCTTTGGACGATCATGTCTTGAAAGAGACATGAATGACTGGGCAGTAAATTATCACACAGTAGATTGCCATTGCTTTCTGTGGTTGTTAACCAAGGCTATAAAACCCAATCTGTCCAATTATCTGGTAGGTGCAAAAGTTTTTGCCAATTTAAAATTTCATCTTTACAAATGCCTCGCTTGTAAAATTCTTTATGTTTTGATATGAAATATGAATCTAACACATGTTCAATCTCCTCTTGTGATGTTATTCTAAGGCCATCTAAATGGTTTTGTAATCCTTGAAATAAGTGACAATCCGAGGGAGTTAGGTCAGGAGAATATGCAGGATGGGCCAAGATGGCACTTACCATTGCCTGTGACAAGCCTACCCAAAACTGGGGTCTGAAGGTGTCGTGAAAGCAAATATTCGCAACAAGAAACACGTTGTCACAGGTTCTCTGGAAAACATGGGTGAGAATATTGCAGAAAAAATATGAATTATGATTTAATAATGTGAAAGAAAAAGTTATAAATTAATCATGGTGATATGTTTAAGTAATAACAATATACATAAAATAAATTACAATGATTTAAAATATCCCTTTTACAAACCGGCAAAACACTTTTACACCGACCTGATATTTAACCCAGGGAAAAGATAAATTAATACTTTTCCCATGGGTATTTGTGCGTAAGCGAATGCAAGGAATCCAACTTGAATTCGAACACGGCAGCCCGATATATCGTTAACAAACCTTAAAATGTGGAGATCATTCAACATTTAAGGGTTTATATTACATAGTGTAATGTGCATTGTAGTGGAGGGATATCGACTCGGAACGACAAATCGGGGTGCCAAGTTCGGATTCCAGTTGAATTCCTTGCATTCACTTACGCACGAATACCATTAGGGAATCTGTTTCTTCTTTCCAGTTATGGGTTAATTAATAGAACAGATTGTGTTTTATAGCATTGGCTGGCAACCAGTTTACTGCAGAATGCAATGTCATCCTACTGGGGGATAATCCGTCAGTCATGTATCTTTCGAGATATGATCGCCCAACAGTATATCATATATGGCACTTAACTGACTGATTATAAAGTATTCCAGCAATCTATCCCTTGTTCGTAACAGCGTTCTCCTATTTTTTAATACTTTATATATTTTTTCCGAAGTCACCATATGTAATTCCAATGCACCTTTGTATTTCGTGTCACATTTTCCTTAATCTATTAAAACACTGCCTAGATGTTAACATTTCTGTACATAGTTAATTTCGGCATAGCCAATGTTTAGTTCGCGTGTTCCCTGTTACTCTTTCTGTCAACGGTACATTTTATCTTCAAAGTGCTTTCTGTCAACGATACATTCTATCTTCTAAGTGTTTCCTTCCCGATTTCTTTACTTCTTTGTCTAGGAGTTCCTGTATTCATTTTTCTGTGTCTGTCGCACTACTCTGTAATCTGCATATAACATTTCTTATAGATATTATTACAGATGGGAAATTATTTAAATATTGAATCGCATAAAAGCGAATACTGATTTCAGAATTTATATTACGGTATTCCTGATATTTTTGACTGAATAAAAATAATGTACACTTATAGTTAATTGTCACTATTTTTCTGAGAATCTATGAGACTTTCAGTTAAGTGCCATACCTGATACACGCTTTGGGCGATCTTGTCTCTTTCGAGACATGACTGACTGGGCAGAGGATTATCACGCAGTAGGTTGCCATTGCTTTCTGCAGTAGACTGGTTGCTAGCCAAGGCTATAGAACCCAATCTGTCCTATTATTTAATCCATAACTGGAGGGAAGTGACGGATTAATACATTAGCCAAGGTATTTGTGCTTAAGTTAATGCAAGGAATTCAAATGGAATTCGAACTCGGCTCCCCGATTTGTTGTTCCGAGTAGACATCTACTGCACCACACCAAACAATATGAGACTTTATATTTATTATATTCAAAAATGGTTTTACGTCTTGCAAACTTCACGAAAAGAACTCGCACTGGATAAATGCTAAGAAACAATTATGTATAAAGTGTTATAGGTAATTAAATAATCCAGTTTTTACATTTAAATTCTAAGTGATCTAGTGCTATACACACTAAATTAACAATGCTCGATTTGTTGGCATTAAAAAAGAGAGCAGTTTTCATGTCACGCAATTTTTGGTGTGTTTCTCTTTACAATATCACGTAATAGAAAATCAAGTTCTTCGTAGATGGCAAAAGTTTTACGTGTATCGAACTTAGCGAACGATTCGTTTAAGGACGAAAGTTATGTTGGAACTAGATTAGACTTTAACAAGGGTCAAATAGATATTTTAACATTTTCCTTACAAAACTCAAAAACTGATTGAATTTTGCAATGAAAGGGGTCGGAACTTTTTTGCATTGTCAAATTCACTGTGGTTTTTATGCCGCATAAGTACTTCCAATTTCGCCCTTCAAAATGGTCTCAATTTATGTAAATGAAAAAAAAAAAAGAAACTGTACACTCACAAAATTAGAAATGACACATTTTACACGGTTTTTAAGAAGTCAGAGTTTGCGCCTTCATGGATTCATGAAATCGTTAATGTAGATATTCTAAGCAGACATAAATGCATAACTTAAAGAAAAGTATTGCTTAATTTACTATTTATGTTTTCCTTTACGTCATTCATATTTGCGCTATTCAGGTAACTTGAGGGAATATCAAGATTTAGTAAAAAGATAATTAAGGCTATGAATAATATAATAATTATAAACATTACGAGTAAATTGTAAAAGAACTACATTTTACTCTTGAAGTTTCAGCATCAAGTCAAAAAAAATCTTAACAATGTCAAATAAGAAATAAATGAATTTATGGAAAATGGTATGAACTTATCTAGATTCCAGCGAAAATACCTCTTTTTAAATAATCCCGTGACCAGCGGCTAGTGGTGATAAGGCTGTGGCTGTTTACAAATCGAATGCAGACGCAAACGTTCTTGTATTACAACCAGGATAAAATACCTGGATCATCCGTCGCCGCATAAAAATGACAAGGCAACGTCAAGTTGCCTTTGTGAATTCACGTCCAGATTTGCCTTCATACACCTCTAAAGAAGACATGAATATTATGGATTGGGCTGTCAGATAGTTACTGTCCACATGTTAAATAAACTGTTCCATATTTTTGACTGAAGAGATTTTTGTCATATGTTAATATTGTATCACTTTACTCATTTTTCGATTTCTTCTATAGTTACACTACCTATCCAATCTGCAGAAAGACCTAAGGCAGGTAGCGGTGTGTTCTTAAAGCTAAATTTCATTTTTTTCTATTTTCTAAAGATCTTTTTAGTGCGTGAGATGTGTTTACAAATCCAATTTGTGTTTATCTCTTCAACTTGGATTTCCAGGGACTTTTTCAAGGTGTTATTTTGTTCCTTTTTTATCATAGCAAGCACACCTATTATCATTAGTACTATACTTGTTTTCAATTTTCACGTTATTTTATAATTCACTTCTTATTCTTATTCTTGTATCTCTGTTTTGTAAAATAAAACTTTATATAAATCAGTGTCAGCCAAGTCTCAATCTCAAGTAATATAATAAAAGCAGAAAAATGTTGGCTGTCTGTTAAACAAACGCCTTAAGAAAGAATTACCACATCTTATTTTGTAGAACGTGAGTTTTTCTTAAGATTACAACTACCTAGAAACAATACAACTTAACAATACAATATAAATAGAGGGAAACATACGAACAATCAACCTATTGAAAATGTCTAATGAATTGATCGAAGGCTCTTCAAACAAAACCAAAATAAAGTGTTTCTGAACTTTCTTACACCACACAAATATAAAACTGTAAAAACATTAGAAAAACTAAAAACAAATATCAAAATTAATATTGTTTGTTACATTCAAACGGCTCCATGAACAGAACATATAAGCAATGACAAGGTTTTGGAGATAATGCAAACGAAAAGAAACTTATACTGGCATATGGAAAAGACAAATGAGGTTTTAGAGACACTTAATGAGGAAGGAGTGTTGGAGAATGTTCCTCATAGGACGGATAGCGAGAAATTGAGTCAGGAGGAAGCAGCTGAAGACCTACTTGATGGCGGAGCGGGGTCTGGGAGGGATACCATAAGGAAAATATTAAGAGCGATACGTAAAATATATATAACTAGCAGTATAGTCCGGCGTTGCTCGGGTGTAAGGAAAGCTTTAAAACTAATCCATGGTCTTGGAACTCAGACTCTTTGGACGTTGGCGCCGAAAGGCTAAAAAGCAATAGTTGTTTCCAGTTAAAGCGAAACCGTAGACTGAAAGAAAAATGAATGAATGTAAGTCAGATTTTGATTTCCTGGTGTCGATATCAAATAAGTTTTTTTCGTCTGCATTACAAGACGTCTGTTGCAAAAACGGGCCACTGTCCCACGTTGTGATTAGATCCCAGATGTCTCGTTGTGCAATTTTAATAGTCGCCTTCTTGAGTCAGACTGGACACTGGTGTACACATGTAGTCTGAGAAAAAAAATTACGGCACCAAAAAAATAATAAATACGATGAATGAACGAAGTCGAACACGCCTGGATAGTTACGAAGAATATCTTTATAAAAAAACAAAAAAAAACAATGTCTATCTTTCCCAGGAATACAGTTGTCGAAAATGATTATTTACAACGGAGAGAGAAAGTTCGCCAAAAGCATCACAGCTTCAATCTTCAGATAAAATGTCTTGTTTAAGTTACATTAGCGTTGAAGTAAACAGATCTCTTCACATTTTCCCTAAAGTTTCTTCACATATTTCATTAAAGTCTTTTCCCCTATTCTCTATAATCAGGGTTGTCAATTTTCCATGTATCATCTAAAACAGCAAGGTTCTCTCGGGTTCTTATCGGAGTTTAACAGAGTTTGCTTAAGTTGAGCAAAGGAAGAAACAGAATTTTCGATTCTCTCGTGATTAAAAAAAAATAACAATAACGTTCTTTCGGGATGCATGTCGATGGCGCATTATTCCAAATTAATTTCTTTGAGTCAGGCTTCATTCGAAATCAACTCTATTGCCATAATTTCTAAGGTGGGCGTCCAGCCGTGAGTCATGTCTCCCCGGCTACGGCCTTTTCTCCCTAGTCGTTACATTTTGACTGATAGGAACTCCAACTTCTCAAACTAACTCCAACACCACTTTTCTTGTCGCCCATCTAATTTTATAACCAATTTCGATCCTTTCTGGCGATCCGGCCGGCTCACAGCCTTCGGCCAATGAAATCGTTTTCCGCTCACCCGATTTGCGGAAGGTTTTAGCTAGACGAATGAGATTTGCCAACCCACATCGGACCTCGATTACTTTCGGGTTCTCACGGACTCCCGTGTCCACCAGCGGGCCTTGACCTTCGTGTGACCTTATCAAATCACTCTGACACTCGTTTTGTCTACGCGTTTTCAGCTTTGCGAAATCGACATTTCAACTCCAAAAAAAGAGAATTTATATAAAAACATGAAAGGAGAGAAATGTATATTTTCCTAAAATAATTAAATTTTATGCTCCTGCCTTTTAGATGTACTTCATGGTATTAAGATTATTATGTTTTTCCTAAGTTCACATCGTGTGACGGAATAAAACATTAATAACATTGCCAGTATCGATTTCTCTCTACGTTGTTTTAAACCAAGCAAAGGAAAGTATTCCCGAGGGAGAAGGGAAAGTATCCCTGTGGGAGACAGTATCATAAAAGAACTATTCTATTTTCATTTAGTATTATCTACTTGGCAATATATATATATATATATATATCAGATATATATATATCAGATATATATATATCAGATATATATCAGAATGTATATATATATATTATATATATATATATATATATATCAGAAAAGGAAATAGGTTGTGCCAACGAGAGAAATTGGTATAGAATAAAATGTGAGAGGCCGTGAACGTTTTATTTAAAGTGTATATTTATTGTTGTTTAAAATTTTATATAAACAAAAAATATTTGCGACGCTACACGTGTTTCGAGTCTAAGATTGACTCTCTTCAGGCGAACAAAATTGTGATATTACATGTCGGGATCCTTTTGTTTCTGATGGCCAAGTCCTAGTTCATATAGTTAAGTTAATATCGGCAAACGTGTTTAGGAAATTTCATGAACACGGTGTGCATGCACGTGTGAGTCTGCATGAGTTTCGGTGTGTTTTTTATGTCGTTTTGTTGAGCAAAGGCTTGTATTTTTTATCTTTCTTTTTGCATTATTAATATTTCGTAGTCTGCATGTATTTTTTGCAACTTGGCAATGAATGACACATTTTCGTGCCAAAAATTTATCTATATAAATAAAGAGGCCGATATATATATATATATATATATATAGTTACTGTTTGATTATAAATATAATATATACTTAAATACGAGTAACGATCAAAAATAATGTTCAAACAGATAATTTAAAAATATATATAGATATATATATTTAGATATCAAATGAGCTGTCGCAATTACCTATCCAGTTTTCAACCATAAGCATTCTTCAGGCAGAAGATAACTCACAATTGAAACCCAAGTAGCTTCGTGCGACTGCTTATTTGTTAAGTATACTTTTCTATACTTTCTTCTTGTTGAATTTTGAACTGAACACTTTCTTAACATTTGTTAAGTATACTTTTCTATACTTTCTTCTTGTTGAATTTTGAACTGAACACTTTCTTATTGTATCATACCTTTGGATTTGTTGTTCGCTGCTTTCCTTGGTTTATATATATATATATATATATATATATATATATATATATATATATATATATATATATGAATGCATGTGTTTGGTTTGTATATATATATTTGATATATACCGACAGATAAATAGCTATGTAGATTTATAGATTTTATTACATATCGTTTAAGCTAACTAAGGGAATTTATACAATTCGTAGAAAGCGAAATAATAATAAGAGATGTTAAGAAATGCATTTTATTCATTAATACATTTCCAAGAAGACATCTCATGGGGAGTTAGAGAATCTGGTGGACAATCAAGATCAGACGTCTGCGGGAATTTGACGCATCGGCGTTAACAGAGAGAGGTTTCATGATTTCATCGACGTGACAAGAGAGGTTGACAAATGCAGGATGGCACCGAAACCGCCGACTCAGCAATTCTGACTTGAAGGAGAAAACACACCCAGCGGGATATCATAAAATATGCAGGTAAAAGCCGTGAGTTAAAAGTGAAAACCAACAGCAATACATTTGAGAAAAATGAATATTTTCCTTTTGACTCATAAAGTATTTGAAAGGAATATCAATATTTTTTTCGAAATTTGTAATATTAACATATATTTGCCGACGCTTACTTTAAAGGGTACTGATAGTTATTTAAATACTATTTTTCTCTTCCATTTTTAATTAATGAAATTATAATTTATATTAGTTTCTAATTGTATTAGTGACACTATGTGTCACATCCAATTTGAATTCAGTTATGTTCAAATTATCCTTGGGAAATGTTTGGAATCACCCCTTTTTACACATAAGAATGGAATCGCCTGATGTGTAGAGATAATCCTGCCTATACAGAGAATGGAGTAGTAGTTGTACAGTTGTAAAGAGTAGTAGTTGAGAGAGTAGTTGTAAGCAGTTGCTTAGTTAGTCAGTAAGTTGGTTCAGAGTAAGTTGGATTTGTTTGGATATAGACTCATAACCTGGACATATTATTTCACTGCATGACTGCATATATTGATTTCTACTAATAGTATTCCTGAATTGACTAACCCGTGTTTCATTTTGTATTTCTTGTTCAATATAACTTACATTTTCTATCTCCAAATCTGTTTTTGTGATTTAGTATTTTGTGTGGTTTCCCACCCGTAATCCACAAGAAACATATTAATCCGGCTCTTTGGCAATCAGTCTACTGCATAAAGTAATGGCAACTTACTGCAGGAAAATTTTCTAATCAGTCAGTAATATCTCTTTCGAAACGCGATCCCTCCACCACGTATTACGTATGACACTAAATTCACTAAATTATGTGACATAACACTTCAGAATGTAAGCGTTATGTCCTCGCTACAATTTTATATCCATTGTTGATCAGAGCAAGCTTGATTTATTTATTACTAACCTCTTTTCCTGCTCGCTTTTATATTGACATAAACAAGTTCTGTAGGTTAAGATAAATAGATGATAAAGATAAGAAATAATGGTGGTCGAAGGATATAATCATGGGGTACTCTTTATATATATATATATATATATATATATATATATATATATATTAATTCAGAATTATTTAGAGTTCTTATATATTTTCCTTTCTTTCAATACGACCTGCAAGTTTTAAATTTTTAAAGCTGTACATCTGAGTCCCAAAAATTTCAACTGTCTTTTTTATTATTATTATTTATTTTAAACTATGAACACGGCCAAAATATGTGGACTGTTTGGAAAAAAAAATTCTATAACTCCAGATACTTGCATAAACAATCTTAATATTTAGTTAAAATTAAAATAAAATTAATCCTTTACAATAGCTAAAAATATAACCGGAAGCGCTTGAATAAGTAAAACATTCGGACAATTTTATACGACTTATATACGGAAATGAAAGAAAAAAAACATGATTACATGAAAATTATGTAAAATGTTTACCGACTCATCTTGTCTCGCATTTTAACGAAACTTATATATATATATATATATATATATATATATATATATATTGTCATCCGCAGCCAGATCTGTTTCACTGTATCTCAGCTCATCAGTACGGTTAGACTCCGATTGCTTTTTTACTCAGGATGGAAACCCGACCGAAATGCCATCAGTCGGTGACTCTACCACTGGGTTATGGGCGTTCGGTGGAAGTAGACAGACTTTTTAGCATATATCATTATACGCGCCCAATAGCTAGAGCGCTCTAATTCTTTTCACTGAATGAGCGATGCGTACATGCCAGAAGGTAAGGATGGAATAAAATTCCGTATCGAAAAAACAATATTCTTAAAAAGTGCTCAATACAAAATAGAGCAAATAATATTTTATATTTTATAACATAAAGACATTGTAATAACACTAAAAAAGTAGCTATTTTGTTTCGACACTACTCGTTCTTTATCAAGTGGATTTCAGGTTGAAAAATTTATAAGGTTCACAACTAGCCAAACTCCCTCAATCAGGTACACATTATTACATTTATTGAGAAGGTTTGTCTAGTTTTGAACCTTATATATATATATATATATATATATATATATATATATATATATATATATATATAATTATGAATTAATTGTACATTGAGTCTCGGAAATTTCTATGTTTCGAGATAGAATCTCTTCATCAGGCAATGTTTGATGTTCGTTGAACAAATGATTTACATCTAAACACAAAAAAATTCGGTTTGCTGTTTATGTATGTGGGAAGATATACATTTACATGTGTGTTCATTTTAACTAACCAGAGAGAAGATTCATTTAGAATTTGGACCCAAAGAATACATACTAAGGAGTACTATCCATAGGTATCAAAGAACTATTTCTTACAGCAATAGAATTCGCCACTGTTTATTCGGATATAACAGAGGTAAAGTGGAAAATAATAATGAATTCAAAAACATCTGTGATTATTCATAAAGAGCAGCAGTGGAGAAAAATTAATTCCAAAGGAGATAGCTTTGATATTACCATGGGGTCTGTGGATTCTACATAATATTCAAATTCAAATCTGGTAGGATTATTAATACTATATAATCTCACAGCCTATAAGGGAGTAGATACTAAAGACATTGGATTATATAGAGATGATGGACTTATGATAGTAAAAACTGCCACAATTTAAAATGGATACAATTAGAAAGATGATACATAAAGAATTTAAAAACCTTAATTTAAGAGTAAAAGAGTAACATAGATTTCCACGATGTAAACTTAGATCTAGAGAAAAATATACACCAACCATACAAATATAACAAATACCAATCCTTTATACACCTACCCGAATTCTAACCACCGTCTATCTGTTATTAAACGTGTGCCCTCATCAATAGAATGCAGAATTAGTAAAAATTCAACAAATGAAGAAGTATTTAATAAGCATAGCCATTTTTATGATACTGCCTTAAAAATAGTGGATATAAAAACTCAGATATCAAATATGTAAAAGAGAAAAGCAACCCCCGAAGAATAAAATAGGAATAGAAATATTATCAGGTACACACCCCCTTTCAACCAAATGACTAGTATTTGGGGAGGAAATTCCTCGCGTTAATTAGGAAACACTTTCTGGAAAAAATTCATAAAAATTAAATTACAGCTGTATGAACAATCTAGAAAAAAATCATAAAAAATCATAATAATAATATTTTTAAAAACTTTAACAAAATTAATAAAAACAACCTGATAACGGAAAGTAAAAATTTAATCAAGAAAAAAATGTAATTGTAGAAACTCTATAGATTGCCCTTTAGATAAGAAGCTTCCTAACGGAATCAATCCTCTATCAATGCGAAATATCTTCAAAGGAATACCCCAATAATGTAAAAAAAATTATAGGAAGTATTAAGAATACTCTGAAACAGCGAATGTACCAGCACAGGTCTTCATTTAATAATAACAAGTACCAAAATTAAACATCCCTATCGAAATATCATTTGTATCTAAAGGAAACAATAAAAAACACCAGCAATAAAGTGGAAAATTCTAAAAGAAGTTAAAAAAAAGTAAGTGCTTAGATGAATAATGTTATGTTTATACGAAAAACTATATATTATTACATCACTTAAGAATAAAAATCGCTTAAATAAATGCAATGAAATAAATGTCATACGTAAACGTTGCAAAATGTTCACATTAAAATATGGATAAAAATATTCTAAATGAAATAACATGCAGACAACAAATAAGTGCTTAAGGAAAATAATTACTGACGAACTATGATAATAAAGTAAACTGGAACATAAAATTGTGTATATATATATATATATATATATATATATATGTATGTATATATATATATATATATATATATATATATATATATATTGTATATATATATATATATTGTTCTTTACAAAAAAGTCTTGCCATAAATAAATAGATATTAGAAAGATGGGATAAGGATAGCAGGAGGTAAATCAGAAAAACAAAAATGTTACTTATAAATCAAAGGTTTTGAGAAAATTAAAACTAGAAAAACACTGTTAAGAAGAATACAGTTCTTCTCTTTCTTTACCACTCTCCTGTTTGATAGAGAAGGAGACAAAAATGATAAGAAAGCGAAAAGGACAGTATTATTTCTAAATGTGAATCACATCAAAGTTAATAAAACTAAGTAAGAAACAATAAAAATAAAAGTGTAAAATAGTAAAAAGATAAAATTAGTTTCAAAGCAGGTTGACATCTTGACTGCTAAAGAAGAAAAAAGAAAGAACAAAAGGAAGGAAAGGGAAAAAAAGGAGGAAAAAAGTAAAAGTTATTATGTATTCCTTGGGCCAAATTCCAAAATGAACCTTCGATCTGATTTGTTAAAAGGAATACACATGTAAATGTTATATCTTCCCACATGCACAAACAGAAAACGGTTTTTGTACTTAAATGTATAACATTTGTACAAACAACATCAAACATTTCCTGATAAAGAGAATCTATCTTGAAACAGAAATTTCCGTGTCCCAATGTATATTTAATTAATAAATATATGATTGTATTATTCTCTATAATATGTATTATATTGAGCATTCTTTGTAATAAAATAAATGCTGAGACACTCAAAACAGTATTAGCTTGAGTCCACTTTACCTATATATATATATATATATATACACCGTCAAAAATTACTCAGGGTGAGCAGCTTGTGACATTTATGTAGCATATCTACAAAATCTTATTTTACATTTTTGTATAATAATCCGTGTAGCTTTAATAATTTTGTTGAATTAGTTGCATATAGTGCTAGAGAAGGAAAATGCAGCTGCTGATATATTTTATTTAAGGTAGGCGCTCTCCATCTTTCTTACTTGCAATATATATATATATTGCAAGTATATATATATATATATATATATATATTATATATATATATATATATATATATATATGATATTTATATAATGGATACTCACATTTGAGGATACTCATCAACTCAGATATCAGTATCTTTTAAACAGCACTATTTTAAGCAAATAAATAAAAAAATGTCGAATTTAATCCATTTCTTAAACACACACACACGCACACACACAAACAAACGAGTACGTGTGTGTGTGTGTGTGTGTGTGTGTGTGTGTGTGTGTGTGTGTGTGTGTGTGTGTGTGTAAGTTTACACGCTTATTGAAGAATCCTCACTGTGGAGCAATGTTAATCATGAATCGATACTTGAATGCCTAATGTTTGATAACTACACTGTCCGCTAGGCTTTTATGATTGTCTCAAAACGGTGTAAACTTGAATATACCTATTACCTCGAAAAGGCTTCCTGCTTTCCCCGGGCAAAACAATGAAGTATCATTTTAGTCTAAAATCTTACTTCTATTGAAAGAAGGCGGAATAATGATTAGTTTGCTCGTATGCCAGTAAGATTTTATTGCATACTTATGCGTTTCTTCAATAGTCAGATAGCCAGTCTATGGTATAAGAGCAGAAGACCTTAGTTACTCATTCTCAAAGTGTGTCATAATCTGGTCAGATCAATATTTAACAAGGAATGCATGCTCGAATGCAACACACATGGCCTGTGTCAATTTTTGATTTAGTTTCAGTCACGTCTATTTCAGGATGTTGTAATCGACGAATCAACAAAACACTTCCTTGTCAAGACGATCATGGTGATATTACATCCTGGGTTTCAGGTTGAACTGTTCTATACATACAGCTACGATTTTATACTCAAGGTGATATCGAAGAATGGCAAGGGACATGATTTAAGACTGTTTTACGGTTAGCAATGGTTATAAACCCGTGATACTCTGCTTGTCTTGAGGCGGTTAAATCAAGTGATTTACAGGCAAATAAAGGATATTAACTGAAAAGTTAGAAAAGAAATATTGTTGTTTATTAAAGAAACAACCTTAAATTTATAATCAATCTGTCAATTAATCGGAAAAGAATTGGACACCGACACTGAGGTTCAATTAACTGGCAAGTTTATGAGTAAATGTAACATCAAACATCGGTGAACTCTGAAGACTAAACAAGAGATCAGGTGTGACTAAATAACCTACAAAATTTGATAAGCTGTTGAAAACGAAAGAACCAACATAAATGAACAAAACATAGGCAGTCAGAACATGATTTTTTCTGAGACAACCGATGTCATCCCTATGTTATGTACCTTAAAACAGCTACTTTATATGCTAAACAACGTCTGTCTCAAAATAAACGAAACATATATTTTTCAATCAACTATATTTGTTTTGTAGTCGTATCTCTCTATCTACAATCTTTTTTTAAAATCATGTCACCCCAAGTAAGGCATTCCACTGCCACTATAGCGCAGGGGGTTACACAGGGCGATAGACGAGTTAGAATGTACATAGGGGGGAGTTGGAGATAATGGGAAGGTTTATGTGTTAGGAGATGTCCATTGACCTTACATTTAAAATCCTGGAGGTTATAGCCGTCGGGGAAGCAAGCGTGCGGAAGGGAATTCCACAGGCGGGAAGTGCGAGAAAAGAAGCTGTTGGAGTAGAAATTGTGGTTACATTTCATCGGTTTCACGGTAAAAGGGTGGGACCTAGTTGCCAATCTAGTATCTCGTGCGAACTCACACCTAGGGGGCACCAGTGATTTAAGTTCATCAGAGCAGAAGCCATGAAAGTATTTATAGAAGAGGCACAGAGAAGCCAAGTCACGCCGGTGAGAGAGTGACTGCAGGCCGTCAGCTAAGTCAGTATCAATCACATTAAAGATTCTTCCGTGTATTTTATCAAGAAGCCCGAGGAGAATAGCAGGGGCACCCGACCAGATGTGGCAACAGTATTCAAAACACGGGCGGATTGTAGAATTGTATAAGTGCAGGATAGATTGAGGCGGAAAGAATTTCCGGGCCATGCACAGAGAGCCAACTTTCATAGCAGCGGATTTAGCAATGGATTCGACGTAGTCATTCCACTTGAGGCCCTCTGAGATTGTCAGGCCAAGCAGGCGTAGTGTTTTATTCTCTGGGAGGCATGCCTGTTCCATGCTAATGGGAGGGAGGTGCGGTCGTCTGTGGTGGTTAATTGACAGAAGCTTCGTTTTGGAAGAATTGAATTTTACGAGCCATTTCCTACCCCAATCCACCACGGATCAAGCTCAGCCGCGAGGTTCGCCTTATTATCAACACCAGATTTTTGATCGAGGCGAGCGTATACTGTGCTAAGCCTTTCATTTCAACTGTACCTGATTTCAGATGGTCATTTTAGCACCCTGTGAAAATTATAGTGCTGTGAAAAAGCTATATGTAAAGCCAAATTCCATATCATCTTTAGGTGACAATGGTTTTCTACAAAGTTCATTCCATCGTAGCTTTTAATAAAATTTGTCTTTGTTTTAATTTTCCTAAACTCTGTTCCACCTTCCATTTAGTTAAGCTCAGGAATTATTTTATGCTTTGTTTTCTTATGTAACTCTTGTCTTCTATTTGTCCCGTGAATATAAGTTTTTCTAAGCACTCTTTCCTTGATTTGTACCACAAAAACTTCAAATGTCTCTTCAAAGGACCAACATTTTATCAAATCTTCTCGCAGCTAATCTTTCTTTTGATCCGTTAAAGTTCAATGCCACCAAAACTAAACTACTAACATTTTACCGCCATCACTTCAATTAAAATTATTCTTAGTCAACTAACAGATTCTAGAAACGTACGTTTGACGAAAACTAAAGAAATAGGAGTCAGCATTTGAACATGATTTTCTCTCTATTCATTCTGTAGATAAAAAGTTTTTTTTCTCCATTAAGTTTTAGATGTAATAACTCTGCGAAATCAGAATTGTGAATGAACTCAACATTTAGTAATCAGTTTTACTTTTCAAATGAATGCATAAAAAACAAATTGAATTCAAACTCGGAGAAACAAATTCGAATTCAATTGGTATTCGTTGCATTCACTTACGCGCAATTAACATTTGGGAAAGTTGTCAATTCATCACTTCTTCTTCCAGCTATAAATCAAATAGCAGAACGAATTAGGTTTCACAGCCTTGATTAGCAGCCTATCTGCCGCAGAAAAAAATGGCTAACTTCTGCGGAAAAATGTTATTCCCAGAAATTCATGTCCCAAAAGAGACATGATCTCCCAAGCATGTACCACGCATTTAAATGACTGACTCACTTTAAATTTCAACGGAAACAGAACCTGCCACCTCTTTTACCAATGCTGGATTTCAAAAGAAATGGTTCATCTTGGATGCTACAAAGTATGCATAGCGCCTGGTTTGGTTAAATACTTATTAAATGGGATTGTTTGTACGGCTGAACAACCCTTTATCTATTATTTAAAGACCAAACTAGTTTTTGATTGTAATAATGATTCTTCACGAGTGAATATTGCATTAACAATTCTTTGCGAATAACAATGATTTCCTCAGATACAGTATTTACTATTTTATCTATAGCTTGAGTGAGTAGACAGATTCATAACTTAAATATTCATTGAAATTAAAAAACAAGTTATTGCTGGTCAGTAATGCCTATAATCCTGATGCAAATGCATCGAACGGAAAGCGATTAACAAAGTGCCACTAGCTTCTGGTACGTGTAACAACAGCCGACAGCGTCAAGAACTACCTCAAATTCGCGGCCACGTCTTCAAATTTCCCGACCAAACAAGTAATACATTCACACGCATGCACATTCTGACATGTATGGCACCAGACATTGCGTGAGGCTCTAGTGCCATATGAAAGTTTGTTTCTGTTTATTTAGACTATTACTTTTTTTCGCACCATGAAAGACCCGTAGCTTACTCTGCGGTTGTAAAATTTTAAAGGTATTCCAACATTCATTGAACAATTCACAATTACCAGCCTGGAATCATTAATATTCTGAAAGATTGCTTAACTAAAATTCCGTCGATTGGCACCGCGGGGATATATGTAAATTTTAAAAAATGAGAAGACATTAATTTTCCATCGTATGGCACAAGGCTAATTAAAAAAAAACTAGAGAAAGACGATTATCGAGCCTTAAAAAGAATAATGAAATATTCTTTGATACAGATTGAATTATATTTATAAAATAAAAAACAAAAACAAAAAAGGATAAATGGCGTTATACTAAATTTCATTTTGGTATTAACTAGTCTCACATAACAAAAGTTTAGCTTCATCAATTTAGTTCTTTGGTGGTGTCAGCAATTTATACGCAACAAGCATATAAACTTAATTTTCAAAGGGCAATTCCGGCATGAAATTGTCACATCTTGTATATCTATAAGATATCGTTTTTTTTTATTCTACACGTCAACAGAAGTGAGAGAAGTAAATTTGATGAAAGGAGAAATAAAAAATAAGTTTTGTGGAAAAAATGGATGGAAAGCAAAGAAAGTAATATTTCTTTCGTATTTATTTTTTGTTTAGACTTCCTTTGATCTTTTAACGTAATTAAAACTTTAGTAAAATTTTCTTCTGAACCTGACGAACACACTAAGTGGCTCGGTCTTTACATACCGGAGTATTAAAATGTTATGATAACTTTTTACATTTCTGCACGGATTTCAACTTAAAAGTAATTCCACTGCGTTATTCGGTACAGATTTTCGTTCATAATTAGTTTGTTACGTTGCGATGTTATGCGCGAGGCTTTCTGAAGTTTAGCAAAAGAAGATTTGTATACATTAATGTAAATAAGGACAACTCAAAACAGAAGAAAAACGTCACCATAACAGAGAAAGAATTTTCGATTTTAATAAACAAAATAAGCATGACTTACGAACAGCGACCAAACTCGACTAGTTTTTTTCGATCAGAACTTCTGGAGCAGAAGTAATAGCAAATTTTTGTGCTGTAATGTCCTAAGACCTAAGTCCTTAGTGATAATACTCAATGACCATGCCTACTTGATTTTCTAAGTGCCATTTAGGTGTGGTACAAGACTGAAAGTATGGAGTACAAAGTGATTATCTAAATCACTACTCAGTTGTAATATGTTCTAGCGAGACAAGCTTTTAACGATTACAGTACGCAGACGTGTTAATCAACGCTCTTGCGTAATTTTTCCTTCTCCTTGTCGGAGTTATTGCGTATTCCGGATATAATTATTTAATCAACATATCACTACAATTTTTATAAAAATGAGATGATAAGTTCACCAATGAAGTATGCGTATAATCCGTTTTATTTATTTATTTATTTGTGTTGAACGTACAGGAGACACATGAGTATGTGCGTTGTGTTACAGTGGATATCGGCTTAAAACGAGAAATCAATGAGCCGAGTTCGAATTTCAGTTGAATTCTTTGCATTCACTTATGCGTAAATACTCTTGGGAAAGGTATTAATCCATCTTTTCCCTCCAGTTATGGGTTAAATAACAGGACAAATTGGGTTCTATAGCCTTGGTCGGCAACCAGTTTACCGCAGAAAGTAATGGCAACCTACAACGGGATAATCTTCTGCGCAGTCAGTCATATCTCTTTGGGGACATGATCGCCTAAGGGTATATCAGGTATGGCACATGACTGACTTACTAACATTGGACAATTTTGCGCGTGTTCGAATTATTGGAATTTTATCAGGAGACTCGAACTCGAATCCCATAAACGTGGATTTGTCAAGAAATTGTGTTCTAAAAATACAAGCCTGGTGAAAAGATGCCAGAGAAATCATGAGATTTCACCAAAAAAAGTATTGCCTTTTTATTTCAATTATTATATACTTGATATTTTTTAAAGTATTAAGCATGTCTTGTGAGCAAAATTGGATAAAATGAATTGACTGGATTTGAAAACCTACAATGATTTTCCTAGCAAATCATAAAAATCGAAATTTTGAGCGTCCCGGTCTTAATCAACTACAGATTACGCTACATGTTTCCAGAAACAGTATATAAGGTCCGCTCAGCATAGCTGCACTATATAACACAATTTAGCTCTGTGGATTCTGAACAAGCAAAAATGGGCTTCAGTAAGGGTATACAATCGGGTTTAGCTGATGTAGCAAACTGGGATACGCGGAAACGAGTTGCCAGCCAATAATTTAACACATGTCCGAAAAAATATGCTGGAAATAAACTTATTTACGAACGAACTCTAATTACCCACTATATAGATTTTCGAAAATATACAGCATAAAATAAACAATTACTAAACTTGTATTAATCTGGCTCAGACTTAAATATTACACAGCGTAAAACAATTGGAACACACATATTGTGAGAAATTTTTGGTTGTTAATCTTATAGTTTCCCTTATGAAGTATCAAACGCTATGTGTTATTGATAAAATTGTTTTACAATACTCACGCACTTTATAGTTTGTTTTTTTAGCTGTCCCTTTCTCAGTTATGAATCCCAAAATCATAAGTTGAACTCTTGTTGAGGCTTCTTGCCTCGAGTATATATTTTAGTTGATGGTCAAACCCTATGCATAACTAAAGAAGCAGTAAACAATGTCGATTTCTTGTATCGCTCCAAAGTGTACCTAACTGCTGCTGACAATGTATATATTTAAAAAGGCTACAACTTGGTGGATGCATCTAAGTACTCCTTTTCAAGCCTTTAAATACGTCAATGACCCTTACGACGTGACCTTGTGGGTGATTAATCATATTCCGCTACAAATAAATATTTCTAAAAGTGTATCTCGGGTCTTGAGAATAATAGTGTAAAAATATTCTAATTCATTTGATGTGATTAATGATTATACTCAATTAATCAATTTAATGTTGTGATTGTATTTCTTTACGGACTGAATATAGTAGATATACACTACTGGCCATAATTATTAGGTCACCCCAGTGTTTTAAAAATATTATGTATTTCATATTATTTTTAGTATTTATTGCCAAGTGAATTATTGTAACTAAAAATAGAATTGTTCTTTTTAATATGGCACAATAACTTGTACATGAAATGAATATATAAATATTTTATAATTACCTATAATTTCATAAATGAAAAAATAAAGAAAACTTAGGGTTATACAGACGAGTTCATCTTTGCTTCCTTGCCTTGTACAATTTTGCACAATAATAATAGCAAAAGAACCATTCTATTTTTATTTAGAATTATCGACTTTGGAATAAATTCTAAGAACAGTATGAAATACATAATTTCTTTTAAAATGCGTTGTGGCCTAATAATTATGGTCGGTAGTATATCTATTTTTGTGCCCTGTTTCATTGTAGGCTTGGGTACGAGATTTAGTTTAATGAAATAATAATGTTTTCGAAATATTATTCTGTGTCATAATAAGCAACATTGTTATTTCCTAATAATTATGGCTGGTAGTGTATCTATTTTTGTACTCTTTTTAATCGCAGGCGGTTTAGTTTGATGAAATAAGAATGGTTTAGAAATATTCTTCTGTGTCATAATGCCTAACATTATCATTTCCTAATAATTATTGTCGCTAGTATACATATTTCTCTACCCTGTTTAATCGTACACTTGTGTACGAGGTTTAGTTTAATGAAATAATGATGCTTTCGAAACATTCTTCTGTGTCATAATACGCAATACTATTCATGCTTGATAATTATAGCCGTTAGTCTATCTATTTTTCTACCTTTTTTTAGCGTAGGCTTGGGTACGAGTTTTAGTTTAATAAAATAGTAATGTTTTAAAAACATTCTTCTGTGTCATAAAACATGGTCATTGTTTTTCCCGTTCATTACAACGTGAGATTTGTCGCTGACACGACAAAACACGTGGCGTGTTAATACCGCCCTCTCTCTAGATACGTTTCTCGCTTAGTCATGGCTAGTGAATATTTAATAAGAATACCGAACACAGGCTACTCGCACACACGCACACACGTTCTAACCTATAATGTATGAACTCTACCTTACCACGGTCATCATAACGCCATCTTTTTTATTTTATTTTATCATTAGCTGATTTGTTTAACAGGCACCGTAAATAATAACGTTATCTTGTGCAAACTGCTATGTCCGCTAATAATCATAAAGCCTTAACTGACACTTAACTCACTGTCTCTGGTGACCTTCGTTGTCAGACAGAGGAAAAGAGGTTACAATGTCTTTCATGTTTAGAGCTTTTCAGATATGATCAAAGCGTACGCTAAACTCGACGGAGCTGCAGAGAAATCAAGAGCGTTGAAGAGAAGAAGAGAGCAAAGAGAAACGGGGATATGAATAATTCTTACTTTTTAACGCTCGAATAGCTATATCATTAGAGGGAAAACAATAAACGTTGCATTGAAAAACTAGGACTTTTCTTGCTAGAGAATAGAGATAACTTTGTTTGGCACAAGGCCACAAGAAATGTACAGCCAGTGGTATTGAAAACTAAGGATTTTCATATCAGCTACTCTTGGATAAAATGTTACTATTATTTAAATTTTCTACAAGCGTAAGTCCGCAATTTATTTAAGACGTTGTATTTTCCAACTTAATCAGGTTTATATCGACCCGGATAATCTACATGGGAATTTAACTGAAATATTTAATTTGTTGTGTTGTTTCGTTTTGGTATAATTAGAAGATAACACAAACTGGAATTAATGATGTTTATTTTTGGTATAAAACTTTAGGTTTTTTATATCAAGTTACAACCTTTAAATTTTGTGTGGATCAGACTAGCTAAATTCTCTTTATCGTGGGATGCTAGTAGTAAACGAGCCTGTCCCTTCTGGACTCCAGTGATCAACTGACTAGCGTCTTCCCCTTTTCAAGTTTCCTACACAAAGCTACTGCCCTTAACTCCTACTCCTTAATCCTACTCTTACTCCTACTCCTACCAAAAGAAACGCTTCCTTATTTTGCCGCCCAATTTTGAATTCTTGGCGTCACTGTGTTTATCTTTTTCTATTTTTAGAACACTCGCCATGTTATAAACCATAACAAATTAATCTACAAAAGAATGTTTTCGTTCTACTGGCGATGTCTAAGAATATATCGGTTATTTCTTAATAAGTACAGCATAGTTTCTACTTACTGCGTTTCCTCTGAATTCAATTATATATTGCTCGACGTAAGGGTTGGTCTCACAATTACTCAGTCAGTCAGTTAAGTGCCAGACGTAATATACGCTTTTCGGCGAGGGTTATCCCGCAGTAGGTTGTCATTGTTTTCTGTCGTAGAGTGGTTGCCAGCCAAGGCTGTAGAACCCAATCTGTCCTATTATTTAACCCATAACTGGAAGCAAGAGAAGGACTAATACTTAATGTGCGTAAGTGAATGCGAGGAATTCAACTAGAATTCGAACTCGGCTCCCCTATTTGTCGTTCTGAGTCGATATCCACTGCACTACAACGCACATATGTTACCTACTTGAAATACAGACACTAGGTTAGTGTCCGGTGTTTTCCACTTGGAATTTTCTGTAGTTTAACTGAAACGTTAAGCATATTACGAAGAGCTCAAGACACAGCAACCGAAATGTTGTAATAATAGCAACAAATATGCGGACAATAATCTGGATTAAAATATTGTTATTATTAATTATATAATATGATTTAATACAGTTAATTCATGATTTCACACGCTACGGAAGACATCCGTATATAACCGGGTGCTGATTCATAAAGAATGAAAAAGGAATTAATATAAAATTGCTTTATACGATAAATATTTTCTCCGAAATTGAATTCGCAACTATCATTATAAAATACGCACATATAAGTTTTCTCATCAGAATCTTACATATTTACAAATCTACCATTGAATACTCTTGTCATATCTAGTCGGGATCTCATGCTATTCACCTCCAGGTTATCAATAAAATCCATAAGAATATGTGCAACTTAATTGAACCCGATTTAGCAGCTCGATTTCAATCACTTTCTCACCGATGGGATGTGGCTTCCCTTTTTCTTTTCTACACATATTTTCACTGCTTTGGCTCTGACGAGCTTCTTTACACAGTTTTGTTCATCTTGTTAATACCTTTCCCATGGAAATCGTGCGTAAGTGAATGCAAGAAATTCAACTGGATTTCGAACTGGAATTCGTCGACTGTACTGAAGGATCTGGTACTGCAGTTAAATTCGAAGTGTCAAGTCACCATATCATAGAGCGATATTTATTTGGACAAAACAAAAAGTGTGTCACAAAACCAAAGCTGTGTGGATGTGCAAAGTAAGGCTTTCTTTTGTTTCATGATCAAACTTAAATGATGAGCTATTTTCCTTGATACACCGACCATATGCATTTACATCTGCTGCTAGAATGCTAATGACCTATCTATTTAGAAGATGTGTGTGGTGGTCCAGTGGATATCGGCTCGGAACAAGAAATCGGAGAGCCGAGTTCGAATTCCAGTTGAATTCATTGCATTCACTTACGCGCAAATACCCTTGGGAAAGGTATTAATTCGTCTCTTCCTTCCAGTTATGGGTTAAATAACAGGACAGACTGGGTTCTATAGCCTTGGCTGGCAACCAGTCTACCGCAGAAAGCAATGGCAATTTACTGCGGGATAATCTTCTGCCCAGTCAGTCATGTCTCTTTCGGGACATGATCAGCCCAAGCGTGTTTCACGTATGGCACTTAACTGACTGACTGATTTGTCATAGAAATAGTTAAATGAAGTCGCCTCTTCTATTCTAACGTTTTTTCACGCTTCCCGTTTGTGGAACTCACTTCTACTTGCATACTTCCCTAATAGCTTCAATCTCCAAAAGTTTAAATGCAACTTTAATTGTCATCTTTTGTCTCCTTGAAACAATCTATCTCTTACCTTTTCTTCGACATCCGCTGTACTTTTTTCTATTCCTCAAGGTAGCCCCTGCACACCAATCGCATTCATTTCTACCTTGCTTGTGTAAAATGATTATAAAAAATATCTACCCACCTTCACTGAACCAAACAAACTACAATATTCTTTGGACGAAAGAAAGACTTACTTATGATGATTACTACAGCCTCCATAATACTTTAAAATCTTAATTAGTCATAATATATACACCTTTGTCTGTGAGGTTTGGGGAATGAATAAATTTAAAAATCTAAACGTCAATGTGTATTTAAATACATATAAAAATTTATCTATGAGAAGCCAAGTAAAGTAATTTTAGTAACAAACCTCCCAATCTTAAATTTTGACAGAAACATCTTTTAACTTGACGAATTCAATGCGGGACTATAAAAATATAGAAATCTCATTCGTCTATCTCACACATACACACACTGATACAAACTGAGCAGTGTTTAGATCAGGATTACTGATGAACAAATCCTCGTTTGATATTTTCATGCTATTTATTGGGATTGTTATTAGGGTGGTTCTCTGTTGCTTTCTCCACAGAGATTTATTGAAACATTGCCTCTAGTTAACTGGCCACTGAGCCGTTGTTAGGTTTTCGTTTTTTGATAGGTCTTATTTTCATCCAAACAATTTGCTAACAACCAGCCTCTAACGCAAAAACATATAATGCAGTAGCCTGCTTAGTCGCAGTCTCTCCGACAGTAGCACACACACACACACACACACACACACGAATATATATATAGATATTGAACAGGTGTAGAGGCTCATCCCTTGTTCCCTGTTTAGGATGTGGTTTCCGGCTTTCTCTTTTCCAATCTTTTCACTTTTCCTTATTTTTTTCAATTGGAGTAGATAGACTGAACTATCGCCCGGTTCACACTCCACCCACATCTATTGAATAGGTGTAGAGGCTCATCCCTTGTTCCCTGTTTAGGAGGTGGTTTCCGGCTTTCTCTTTTCCAATCTTTTCACTTTTACGTAGCCCCCTTACCGCCTTGCCCGGGGTGATATGATTATATATATATATATATATATATAGTTACGAGTTAATTGTACATTGCGACACGGAAATCTCATCATCAGGCAATGCTTGATGTTGTTTGTGCAGTTGATTTACATTTAAATAACAAAAACCTTTGGTTTGCTGTGTATATATCACATCAAATGCAATAAAACTAAAGGAACAAGAGAGGAAAAAAAAGGGAATATGATGAGATCAGGTTAAAATCAGGTTAACATCTTGAGAGAAATAGTAGGTTAGTATGCATTCTTTGCGGCCGAATACCCAAACGAACCTTCGCTCTGATTGGTCAAAAGAAACACGCATGTAAATTTTATATCTTCCCACTACATACACAGCAAACCAAAGGTTCTTGTTATTTAAATGTAAATCATCGGCACAATCAACATCAAGCTATATATATATATACATGCCCACACACTAAAATATGTATACGTATATGGACGCCGGGGTAGAACAAAGTTCTTTTTATCTCTTCTGCATCTATTAACGAGGAAATGGTTTAAGGATCGTAATTAGTAGACTGGGGCAAGTGGGAGATGACGATGAAGAAGTTCTAAGTTTTTAATTAGGAATACCCTGCCTTTGTAATTGCATTTACATATTCATATTTAATTTTCACCAAAAAACGTCATTAAATATTCTGATTCTAATAGATAAGCATTACGTTAATAACCACAATATGCACGTACCTATATATATATATATATAAGTGTAAACAAAGTTGAAAAAATGCGGGAAAGAATCAGCAAAGATTAATAAATTAAAGATTACGTTTCTCATTTATTTCTGTTGTGGGACCCAGACTCACCTCAACATAGACTCACCCACTGCTATATTAATAGGTGTGTGTTAGCAGTAAGAGTGTGTGGAATGAGTGAGAGGAGAGCAGACAGTAGCACTGTGCGCATGACCGCAGTCTACTACCAAGGATTATATTGGATTCATAAGCTCTACTTATTTGTACTTTCTTTTTAGTAACCTTTTCTGTAATACATCTTTCTTTGACCTACATCTCGTGTTCCGTGTTATATTTCCGTAGACCCACTTTTGGCTCCACATCAATTTCAAATATAATTTACCTTGTCTACATGAATAAGTGCTTCTCTTGCTGAGAGTTTAGTCATTAAAATAATTCAGTTTTCTCACCTAAAAGTGGTAACGGCATTGGTATATAAATCATTGTTTGGGAGTAAAAGAAATCAAGCAACGTATATTATATTTTGAAACTCTAACAGTTATATATGATGACATTTTAAAATTCTACACATAAAATATACAATGACTAAACTTTCGAAAAGTAAGCCACTTTCAGCATGGTTGCAATGCATATTAATTAAAATCTGTGTCCCAAGATTTACCCTTGCTCAGAATGGTTGCAATGCATACCAAACAGAATCTCTGGATGAACAGTAAGCTCCTACCAGCATTGTTTCAGTGCATAACTGGTAGGATCTGTGGTCCGACAGTACATCTACTTAGCACGGTTGCAGTGCATAACAAAGAGGATCCGTGGCCGCTGAAGAAATATCTATGTTTCTAGACAGAAAGACAAGCTCTGAAAGTAGAAGGCATGCTGAAGATGAAAATCATTCAGCTCTGATTGTGATAATGTTGATAGAAATACTGATTGATTATATTGAAGCATGTGAGACAGAGCTAGCTTTTAATCTCTGTAACGACATAAGCTGTACTCATCATTGCATAATTAAACTAAATGTCACATTAATCAATTACTGAACATTGCTTCGTGTAATAATTAAAAATGACACCAAACTCCCTGCATTACGTGAAGTATTTAGAAGTTTATAAAATATGATACGTTTTCGTGCTATTCTTGTTCGATATTTCACAACGCAATCAAAATTTCTTGATAAATTTGAAAAAAGAATATTTCTCTGATCTTCATTAATTATCGCGGTTACCAAGTTTATATTTCACAGTCCTTTAAAGGCAACAACGTTCTGAAATAAAGAGTACGTCAATGAAAACATTCTAACTTTAAATCTACATTCATTCGAATGTTGTCTTGTCCAGGGAATTTGCCTTGTCGATTATTTTCTAGAAGTATAACCGTAGAAAATTTGTTCCATCTCTTTAAAACTATGATTCATATTTCTGAAGAAAAGATTCTAGCGTCTGCCTTCCGAGACAAATGAGGTGCAACTGCACCCCACCGCATGTTACATACACAGGACAGACAGAGGTAAAGTGCTGTGGCCTGTTAGGTCCAGGAAGAATGACAGGGAAAACAAGAAGGTAGATTCAACCAAGGTATTTGAATAACAGAAAATATATACAAAAAAGAATGTTAGTAGTCAGCAGATAGAAGTGTACGTCCGAACTGTATAGTTATGCTGCCTTAGGGAAGGATCCAAGGTTAGTATTTATTGAAGAAGGAAGAGTTCATCCCGCTGTAGAGAGGCACCATAACATACATAGAACCACGAGTAAGCAAGGCATGACATACTTGATAGGGTCAACCATAGATGTTAGAGCGGGATTTAGGAAGAGTTAAAAAAGAAAGGGTTATAAGAGCTACACGGGATAAGAAGATGTGAAAGCCCATGATTGCCTACGCCCTAAAAATACACGGCACATAGAAAAAGAGGATTTCACTGATGAGACTTTAGTCATTGAAATAAAGCGGTTTTCTACCCTGAAAGTGAGGCATACCAAGTAGGTTCTGTGGCGGAACAATAAACCCCACTCAGCAGTTTGGAATAGTACCCTAGCGTCTGGCACACACGACAAATGGCAACAACTGTTCCACAATGCATGCTACATACCCAATTGAGTCATTCATTAGTGTAGTGAGATGGAGGAAAAAAAATGTTGCAAACTAGTAATTTCGAGAACTTTAAATATCTTGTGTAATATTTTCTTACCCCATTGAGTCATTCATTAGTGTAGTGAGATGGAGGAAAAAAAATGTTGCAAACTAGTAATTTCGAGAACTTTAAATATCTTGTGTAATATTTTCTTACCCCATTGAGTCATTCATTAGTGTAGTGAGATGGAGGAAAAAAAAATGTTGCAAACTAGTAATTTCGAGAACTTTAAATATCTTGTGTAATATTTTCTTACCCCATTGAGTCATTCATTAGTGTAGTGAGATGGAGGAAAAAAAATGTTGCAAACTAGTAATTTCGAGAACTTTAAATATCTTGTGTAATATTTTCTTACCCCATTGAGTCATTCATTAGTGTAGTGAGATGGAGGAAAAAAAAATGTTGCAAACTAGTAATTTCGAGAACTTTAAATATCTTGTGTAATATTTTCTTACCCCATTGAGTCATTCATTAGTGTAGTGAGATGGAGGAAAAAAAAATGTTGCAAACTAGTAATTTCGAGAACTTTAAATATCTTGTGTAATATTTTCTTACCCCATTGAGTCATTCATTAGTGTAGTGAGATGGAGGAAAAAAAAATGTTGCAAACTAGTAATTTCGAGAACTTTAAATATCTTGTGTAATATTTTCTTACCCCATTGAGTCATTCATTAGTGTAGTGAGATGGAGGAAATAAAAAAAAGTTGCAAACTAGTAATTTTGAGAACTTTAAATATCTTGTGTAATATTTTCTTACATGTGACTAACCCAGAGTTAAAGAGCATCTGATAAGCAGCGAGTGTCTTTTACCCGAATTACTTGTATTATTAGCACAATTATTCAATATAATGTATGAAAGATTACCAGTAATTACTAATTTATTAAGTAATATCTTTTCATAGTATTTCTTATTATTCTTATCACTATTAATAATTTTCTAATATCTATAGATCCCAGCCCAGCAGATTTGAATTGAAAAACAGAAACGGTCGTAGGATGGAAAAAAATAACTACCAAAAATATATAAGAAAATCATAAAAACATGATGAGAGTAAGCGTACCAAACAATTTATTCACAAGACAGAAATTATCGGCAACATGACACAAATTCTACAAGACAAGGCCATCCATTTTGTCTGCCCGACAGAGTAATATTACCTTTCTATTATAAACTGAGTTCCGTTTAATATTGTAACAGTTTTTTGTTGTTGTTTTATGGTGTAAAAAAATTTTGGACACCAGTATGAAAGCAAGTTTCTTATTAACTAAACAACATTAGTAAGTGGTAGATATCAGACTATTAACATATTACATTTTTATTTTGTCCTATTTTGACGTTTCATTAAATTTAATGATTTTAAAAGTCAGAATAATCCCTTAAATCCTGAAATAGAGTTTATTGTATAAATAAATTTCCTAGGTCCACACTATCAGCACGTAAACACGCGTGCACACACACACACACACACACACACACACACACACACACACACACATATATATATATATATATATATATATATGCACGATGGAACAAAGTTGAAAAGACATTTCTAAAATCAGAAGAGATTACCAAATTTATGAGCACATGTAAAAGCATAAACTATTCTCATTTATTTCAAATATCATGTTTTATATTTATAAACGAATTACTCAAAAGCGTCCGACAAAGTACGCAACAAAGACTTGATAGAGATATTCGGCAACGTCGATATATTCAGGAAAACATTCGAATAATCAAGAACCTCTACTTGCAGCAAACCGCTTACATACGAACAGGAAATAAGTTCACTAGATATACAAAAACAAAAACGGTTATAAGACAATGATATGATTTTTCTCATTTTATCTATTCAATCTATATAGCGAGGCAATTCCGAGAGAACGAGAAATCATGCCAACATTCGTCAATGGCGGCCACAATCTAAACAATATAAGATATGCAGATGATTCATTGTTGATAGCAAACACGCAAAAGAAAACTGCAAGACGTTTTACAAACATAGCTAAATAATCGATTAAACATAAAAACTGAAAACTGAATGCGTGGTCATCAGTAAAACGAGGAACCCAAAATTCCAAGTCAAAAATACTGAAATCAACCAAGTTTAGAAATTTAAATATCTTGGAAGTGTTTTAAGAAAAGACGGAAATTGTGATACTGAGATCTGTAAACATATTGGCATGGCTAACGATGCATTCTAAATGCTGAGTAGAATATTTAGAGACATAAGCATTTTGTTGGAAACAAAAAAAAGTCTGCAGGATGTCTGTCCTTTGATATGGCAGCGGATACTGTACAATCTCATAAAACATGAAGGAAAAACTTACGGCAAAAGAAATATGGCTCTACAGATAGAAACTGGGGATACTATGGACCAAACATGTCAGCAACGACGAAGAAATGTAGAAGTTGTAAACGAAAAGGAAACATACTTAACATCAGGAAAAAACAGTTGACGTTTCTGTGTCATGTAACGGGGTAAGAGGGCTTCGAGAACCTGACACTCACACGACAGAGCGGAAGAAAGACCAGGAAAACAACGCATGATAAAATTGATGTGCTTGAGCAAATGGCTGGCAGAGCAGGGTTTCGAAACAGTAACAAGAGAAAAGGTGTTAAGAGCTATAATAAATAGCAAGATGTGGAATGCCATGATTGCCTACGTTCTGAAGAGACACGGAAAATAGAAGAAAAATAGTTCTTTGATGAGGATTCAGACATTGAAATAAATCAGTTTTCTCACCTGAAAGTGATGTCTACTAAATAGGATCTGTGACCGAACAGAAAATCGCCACTCAGGATTTCGGGATTGCGTCTTCATACAGAAAATAAAACCACTGCAATTTCAACATGAATAGTTTTCGAAAATACATTGCTTGAAAAAACAACATTGCACTTACGAACGCGGTATCGAGGATTCATGCTGTCTGAGCCATCGATGACGTTATTTTCCACAATTTTACTTACAAGCCTTGTGTTATACTGTCTTCTGGCGCTCATTATTATGTTGAAAGTAAAGTTGTATTAAAAAGTATTGTAAAATTATTATGTCTTACATCAGTTAAATATTTTCAATTTATCAACTATTGCTATTCTAATTCCAGATATTTTTTATTGTAATTCTAAGAACGTAATTTGATGGCCTGAATTACTGGGTTACTAAAAGAGAATGAACATATAGTGATTCTCTATCTGTCATCCCTGTTCAGTAGAACCAAGTTCTACCGTGATAATATTTTAGATCTGACTCTATATTCATTTTCGGTTTCAAATGACTGCCTGGTAAGTCACTATGTGTGTTTACCCAAATTAATAACAGTAATCTCGGCCGCCACAAGCTAACTATCCCTGAGGCATATTTCCTGATACCTCTTGACAGGATGAAAAAAATTACAGAAAATATTACCTTCTATAGCCTACGAAACATTGCTGAAATAACGCTATTTTAATAAAAGCAGGTCGTAGCCAAATCATTCAAACTGCTTAAGTGAACATGACATTAATCAGATTAAAGAAATGTTTTGAGTAAATATTTTTTTTAAATTGAAACTTAAGAAAAAATATTTAAACGTTAACATTTTTAAGGAGAAATTTTAACATGGTAAAATATATCAAAATATCGTAGATATTGCTATTTTACTGTCAATTTGGTAATTAAACCGGAGAATTAAATCTCCGTTAATCCAGCTTAGGAGCTACTACCAGCACATAAAGTAGCGTGAAATCTTCATATATTAATGTTATACGCTTTCAAACTCGACCTCAGCTTTTATATTTCGGATATGAACTTCGAGAATTTGGATCCCAGAAAGAATATTCCCTAGAAGAATAAAGATTTTATCAAATACAAATTTATCTTGTTAATGAAAACTCACACATATTATCATTATATTTTTCTGGTAATGTTACTTTCTGTTCTTAATAGGAAATGTTCAAATGACGACAGTTCAAACATTTTTAATTAACGATTTTCATGCTGATATATATATATATATATAAACCTTTCACTATACTCGTTTCGAAAAAACTTCCGAGTATATACGCGGAAGGAAAAATGGTTGTAAAATAAGAAAGAGCTAAGTACGTGAACATCAGTCAGAGTACGTAGCCCAAATAAAAAAACCGAATCGAGTAATCTATAACAAAAAAAGCTTAAAAGAGCATAAAAAGTAAATAACCTAAATAGCCAACAAATCTACCAAGGTTTCACCTAACCGGATCTTCAGGGATCTTCAGTGCCAACTTCCCTGAAAATAAGTTTAGGTGAAACCTTGGTAGGTTTCTTGGCTTTTTAGGTTATTTACTATATATACATCTATTGATTCTACACACACACACACACACACACACACACACACACACACACACACACATATATATATATATATATATATATATATAGAATTAATAGATATGCTTTTCACTAATTATATATATATATATATATATATAATTAAGCTCATGTACTTGTTACTAATAATGGCTTTCTCTAATTTTGTATTTATTTATAAAAGAGGTTCCTATGTATAAGTGAAAAAGACACTTGAAATATTACGTTTCTCATTCGCTGAGACGAAATTAGTACATAAATCTATCTGAGATGTGATATAAGAGATGATAGAAAATATGCTACAGACATTCAAAAGCGTATTGTAATTAAAAAATATGTCTTCCGGAAGTTCAGCAAAGTATTAAAAAATATGAGAATTTCGTTAGAAGCTAAGAAAGGAGAGTTGACTTTTTATGTAATATCAGTCCTCGTAAAAAACATTGAACTCTGGACTATTTCCATACATATGTATCTGGATAATTGGTGAAGCAATCATCAGTTACTACAGGGGTACGCTGAGCACACCATCAATTTTTAAAAAGTGTAAATGAAAGAGTCACAGTTATTCATATCAGAAGCAAGCAGTTGAAATCTATTGGATATATACTGTAGAAATAATGCTTTGAGAATTTTACACTCACGTGGCATTCAGGGGCACATAAAAGGCGAGTAACCTACCTAAAATATTTCGTGGAAGTACAGCAACTGAGACAGTTTCAAAGTGGATAAAATTACTTTAAGCTATCTATGATTGGAAATCTGGGAGAATTCATGTTACCTGTAAAAGCAAAGTAAGTATTAAATATAAGAATTTTCCTCGAATACATGTTATCAGTGGTTAGATCAATTTTTCTTAATCGTATCACCCTGAGCAAGGCGGTAACGCCACTGATGTGCTGGGGGCTCTATCAGAGTAAATAAATTAGATAGGATGAGAGTAAAGAGAAAGACGAACCAGTTTAGTATGGAAATACAGGTGTAGTGACATTTGCAAAGGTGGAGAGAAAGGAAAGTGTATACAGGGTGTTGTAGAAAGAACAAGAGTCAAGTGGTTAAGAGATGAGTATCGACATTGCATTTAAATTTCTGGAGGTTGTAACCGCCAGGAAAGCAAGAATATGGAAGCGAGCTCCACAGGCGAGAAGAGCGAGAAAAGAAGCTGCAGAAGTAGGATTGTTGTCTGTATTTTGTTGACACATCTGTGAATGGGTGAGACCCAATTGCCAGTTTGGTTGCACGAGTAAACACCTATTGCAGGGGTACCAGTGCCTTAAGTACTTCGGACCAGAAGCCATGAAATTATTTATAGAACAGACAGAGGGAAGCCACATCCCGTCGGTGGGGAAATGGCTGGTGTCGAGCCGCCAAGTTTGTATCTATCACATTACTGATTCTCCTTTGGAACCTGTCAAGAACACTGAGATGAACAGCAAGAGCGTCTGACCATATAATGCAGCATTACTCCATGCATGAACGAATGGTTGATTTGTATATATGCAGGATAGATTTATTGAGTAATGAATTCAATCATCACTCGTTTCTTGTACGTTTGGCCTTGTGTCACGTAGAAGCTACGCTTAGAAAATGTTCACAAGTTACCAGTATTGACAGAATTACTTGTGCAAGAAAAGAATAGCCGTATATACTTTTGTTCTACTAAGAATTTTTGTCCAATGAAACTAGGTATAATTAAATGCGTCGCTTGCTGCAATGGCTGTAATGACACCTCAGAATGATTGGATAGAAGAAAAATAAATGTGAGTAAGAAAATTTATCAGACATGAGTAAGATTATATAGAGGTCACATAATAAATCTACTTTCTGCCATATTTGCGCAGTTTATTAAAAACTTTTTAAAAAAATGCATTCAAACCAAACTAGGAAAATATTCCAAGATGAAAGCACTTATTGAAATTTGTGTTCCGCGTAACATCAGAAAGTTATTGATTTATTGTTTCAAGTTTTTATCTGAATCCACTCTCAATAACTGTTTCAACTTTACAGAAGATTCATTCAAAGGTTGTGCACGTGAAACCAATAATTGTTTCTAGAAATCATAGAAAATTTTTTTCTTTATACAAAATATTTGTATTCACGCATTATTACATTTGTCTAGCACAGACGTATTAAATATTGTGTAGAATGTAATAAAATACCAGACAGTTTCAAAAGGATTTACTGTTTTTTTGTAGAAAGATGTTAACGAATATTTTTGCTGATATTTACTCATCAGTGTTAGTAGGTTTTGTTTGAAAAAAGTTTTCATTAATATCTGAGAACTGAAAATAACTTTATTCGACTTATTCAATGGTTCGGAAGAACGATCTGTGTCTTCTTTTAACGGAATTTAAAATACACTGTTTAGATATGTGTATATAGATATATTCAACCATATCTTTACAAATATATTCTGTTACATTTCGTAATCTTTGATACAAATAACATAGAATCAGCATTTTATGTAATTTTAAAATACGTCCAATGGTAGATTAAAGTTATATTGTTGGTATGTAAATAAATATCATAGGTTGTAAGATTATATGAGTACAATGAATGAATAATTATATATCACACAATATTTTCACTAGGTCTGCAAATATAAGTCATGCTTTGACCCCAAAGACAACATTCCAGCTGACATTTCTAGATGCTTTTCACTAATTGATGCCATTAATCATTCCAATTTTGAACATTACGTGCCTATGTTCAACGAATGAAATTGCGGCACGAGTCAGTTAGGTTCTTTACATGATAAACGCTTGGGCTATAAGGTCTGGAAAGATTATTCTGCAGTGGGTTGCCATTACTTTCTGCGTTAAATTTGTTGCCAGCCAAGGTTATAGAACCCATAACTGGAGGGAAGTGTTAGACTAATATTTATTCCAAAGGGAATAGCGTGTAAGTGAATGCAAGCAATTCAACTGGAATTCGAACTTCGCTCCCCAATTTCTCGTTCCGAGTCTATGTCCACTGCATCACAACGCATATTACAACGACAATCGCATGTATTTTGAAATGCCCTTTCAATCTCACCAGATACACGTCATCAAGTATTTCGGATAGAGAATGAGGTGGTTAGAGTTGGTATATTTTTTGCATAAAACTTTTTGATTCGCTTTTAAGAAACAAATATATTATAATCATCCGTGATAACACATTCTGAAACAGGCAGTTGTTACTGTATTTGTGTAGAGATTCTTTGAGAAAAAATGCTTGAAATGATTTGTTTTTCGTTTAAACCTTGACGCACACAAATGTCATATGCCAACGCTTGCAAATGTGTTATATTATGCATATGCGATATATGTGTATCGTGTATCGCGTATTTCATAACCTTGCTAATTTCTAATAAACATTATTACCTATTCTTCATCTTCGACTGCAGATCTGCTGGAATTTCTTGAACATCTTGATTATGTAATCAGTTTCTCTAAGCGTTGCATTTGATAACAATTTTTGCATATGCTCCTGTTGGTAGTCAAAAAATGATGGTTTCCTGTTATTTGATACGGTTGCTTTTTTTGTAATTCTATAGCACCAGTCCACAATGTTCAATGAATGATGATATTTGCCCAGACAAACGGAAACGTCTAATATTAACATTCTCATTACCACTTCCGTAAAAGATTTCTATTCAATATAGAGGACTTTTCATTAGAAAGAACAAGCAATGTTCGTGTACCATTTAACAACGATGCTAATGCACAGTGACATAGTGTTTATATTTAAAATTCTACAAATACTACTTTTAGTTTAGAAAAGCATTCAAAAACTTCAAACAATGTTTTCAAAGATCATACAGTAAAATAAACTCTAAAATCTTCCGTCAATGAAAACGAAGGATATTTTTATGACATTTCTATAATATTTAAAGCAAATTATACAAACAGAAAGTTTTGGCGTAGAAAAAAACTATTTCAACGGGAAATGGTGCTAGCTGGAGGCCAATCTAGTAGCACGCTTAAATGTAGTCGGTCACCGAGAAAAAAAGCTCGTCGGAGTATTTGTCATGAATATATTTGTAGAAAAGACATAGGGAATACACCTCACGCCAATGAGGAAGATTTCCTGTCGAGACTGGAAAAAATGGTGACTTCTTTTGCATAAAAGCCTACATGGGAACTAATGACATCAGAGAGATAATTGATGAAGATCAGAAAAAACGTATGATTTGGAAAAGAGCCATGGGGGCACATTTCATTTGAATGGATCTGGACGCGTGCCCGTTTAAAAAGTCTTTCATTTCACGATTTGTTAGGGACGATTGGGATAAATCTAACAATTGCCATGTAATACATACCCTTCACCATATCTAGAGTCACAGCTCAAGCTTCACTATTATTATTAAGTGACGCGTACATATATTCAGTGAGGGTTGTTAGCACATCAGTGGTAGACAAGGCGAAGTTGAACATATATTGTTTGTCTGAGAGTAGGTCATGAGAGGTGAGTGCCTTCAGCAGTGATTTGATTTTCAAATACTTCTGTAAAAAGGTAAGTGGTTAATACAGCGATAGACAATGGGTCAGAGTGTTCACCAGAGTTCTTAAAAGCAAGAAATGCAGGAACGGAATCCCAACAAGCTGAAAAGCAGGAAGTCTAGAGAAAATATTTGAAGAGCTTGGAGAGGACGTGATACAACTCACAACACATTTATTTAGGACGACATCTTTGATTCAATCAAACTTTGCTTGCATATACTATAGCTAATTTACAAATAATGAGGTTATGCATATTTCACTCAGCAGAGCCTCTTTTCTCGGAGAAAAATTGGGAGTAGGTACTCCAGACGAATCAAATGTAGAATTGTAAGAAAATTTGCAAGTGAACTCTTTAACCTTGTCTGCTGTAAATGTGAATTAATTGAATAGAGAGTTTGAGGTTTTTCCTGTTGTTCAACACAATTTTGCAGACTTGCCAATAATCATTAGAACCAAGTTAGCGAGATGCTATACATTGTTTTTATCTTTCAGAAAATAATAACTTTGTTTCATTTAAGAAAGCAGAGGCAAAAAGACGCCTGCTGTAATCAGTTATGTCACCATGGTACAATCGGATGGACTCCTTGTGCGCAATAACGGTTGAACATACTGATGCCAGCTTTCAACCAAAAGAGAAGGCCTCAGTAACGCAGTTTTCAACAGGAAGATTACAAACTTCGTTCCAAAGAACGTCATAAAGAAAATCACTGAACAAGTCACAATCCACACGTTGATAACAGAAAAATATTCTATTGGTATGGGTTTTTTCACAGACGTGAGTAGCGGAAAAAATTAAATTTACAGATACAACCGCGTGATCAGAATTGCCTAAAGGGCAGACCTGCAAAGCACGAAACGTGTCAAGGAAATAGGTAAAGAATAGATCTAAAAGTGAAGCGTGTCCTTCAGGGTTATTAGGGAAATGCCTGTTAAAATCTACCACTTACCTGAAATACTGTGCAATTGAGAAGCTCAGGGATTGGATGCCAGTAATATTAGTGACAGAGAGTTTAAGTCACTTAGCATGGCGAATATTTGTGTCACAGAACATACACATATTTGAAAAAGGATGTAGAGAAAAGTATTGCTTATATTATCAGAAATATTGACAACTACACAACTGTCAGGAAAAGAAGGAAAGCAGTAAAGAAAGATAAACAGACTGCGTTTAGAAGAGAGAGAAGAGACATATATATGAACTAGCAGTATAGCCCGTTTATATATATATATATATATATATATATATATATATATATATATATATATATATTATCGATTTTCTGCGCTATTATAAGAACTGCAACCTTGAAACTTCTGAATATCGTTTCTTATGTCTTTGTCTATGAGTGTATCAAAGTTGATTAAAATCAAGCCACTCCTTCTATAACTCCATTTTTTCGATTATCTATATTTATCGGAGGTACCTCGACACAAAACCTAGCTAAGAACACTCGCAGACGTTTATAGTACAACTGTGTAAATTTTCAAGAAAATCGGTTCAGCCGTTTCGGAGTCTATAGGTAACGGACACACATACATAGACAAATTCAATTTATAAATAAGTTTAGATAATCTGGAAGAGAGTGTGCACTAACCAGGGGCAGATGTTCACGGACATAGATTCCTAGGCCATGCATTTGGATATTAGAGTCCTTTCTAGAGAGAGGATGGTAGCCAGGCTGCTAAAAATCAGCGGAATATGATTGCAGTGTTAAGATTAGTAACGAATTTGCTAAATCGGGTACCTTTCGAAGTGGAATGATTCCATTCTGCAGAAGCTGGTATGAATACCCCGAATGTTGGAGAATTAAATTGTGAATGGTTTAGATGTCGTTTATTGGGCTGGTATAATGCGATCTATTTGATATTTTATAGTCATGATGAATTATTTAGATAAGGAGAGGCTTAGGGTAGTAGCAGCAGTCGGTCACCAAATGTTTCATGTGCGGGAGAAGAAGTCGCAGACTGGATGATATTTTGGCCTAAGAGTTGCTCTTTACAGTTGCTTGCAGGAACGTCCATCTATGGCACTGCGAAAAATGATAGTATTTGACATTTGATCAAACTAGCCTCTAGATGGTACGCAAGAGTTCGGGCTCTTATCTACCAGTCGGAAAGCATCAGCCCAAAAACTGCCAACCCGGTAAACTCAGTATGAAATAACGTTGCCACTATCCACTCGTATCACACAAAAAATCTCACTATAAAGGCCTGAGGAGAGGTAAAGAACCGGGAACCATTTCCTAAGCAAGAAAATAAGAAATGAACCTCTACTCTGTTCAAGGGAATGGGGAGGATTTTGGACCATGCAACAAGAGAGTAGAAATATAAAGGACTTAAATATTATTAAATGATATTATTAAATGTTATTGTATATTAATCTGTCCATAGTAACAAGTAAAAATAATCAAATATCAGATATATATGATATTGCGATACGGAAATATTTTTCCTTGGTTTATATTATTTGCATTTGTTAAAAGATACACGTATAGATTTCATTATTTTGTTAACATACAAATACTTTTGAGTGGGAAAACTTATTTGTAGTCTTTTTAAGATTGATATATATAATTATTTGAAAATATACATGTAAATGAAAACATGTCCTGAAATTTTTATAAGTATTGGTTGGTGAATTATATTTTTTCGAAATAAAAATTGATTTCAATAAGAAAAATTGATATCGTGTATACGAACTTAAAATAATCCATTCGAAGCTAAAATTAAATGCAATATCGACTCTTTCAATGACCGGAAAACCTGTCATTTACTGAATGGGAATGCACGTTCCGTTAAAAAAAAAAAGAAGTTTTTAACAATAAAATCAATAAATTCGGAGCCCATTTTAGCCTCTTACAAGCTTAGCTGAATTTTTCTTTCAACAATAATGATTTTCAAGCATTTCAATCACTTCCTATCTGTAAAGCAATAGCTAGGGATCGTTTAAACACTGGATGTTCTGTTTGCTGCGATCCTTTTTAAAAATAGATTGTAGGCTTTTCCACTTTAAATTAAAATATAACATTACAGATGAAGAACACACTCACCTTCTACTTAGTGGTTTTGTTTTTTCTAATGTATTCCACGCTCAAAAGATAAAAGTCGCCAACTCGATAGTGTCACCTGTCTCACAAGACTAAAGAGAAAGTAACCCTAGATTTTGGAATTTAGACGAAGAAGTTTACACTTGACAAGAAAATATAAATGTTCAGTTTTTTTAATAATTGAGTCTATCGGTATTTTAATCTAGTCACTTCTTTTTATAAATTCTAATACTTCCAGTTAAATTCGTCGCATTAACTTACGCATAAATACCTCTCGGAAAGTTATTAATACTTCACTTCTCCTTCTAGCTATGGGTTAAATAGCAGTACAGATTGGATTCTATGCACTTAGTTGGCAGTAGGTTGGCATTACATTCTACTACAGTATGTAATGCCAACCTACTGCGGAAAATCTTCTGCACACTCAGTCATGATCTCTTTTGAGACATGATCGCCCAAGCGTGTGTCACGTATGCTACTTAAAAGACTGAATAGTGTACACCAGAAAGTATAAGCCTGAACCTTCAAACGACCCTTCTAGCTATGGGTTAAATAGCAGTACAGATTGGATTCTATGCACTTAGTTGGCAGTAGGTTGGCATTACATTCTACTACAGTATGTAATGCCAACCTACTGCGGGAAAATCTTCTGCACACTCAGTCATGATCTCTTTTGAGACATGATCGCCCAAGCGTGTGTCACGTATGCTACTTAAAAGACTGAATAGTGTACACCAGAAAGTATAAGCCTGAACCTTCAAACGACCCTTCAAATTTATTATAATGCAAAGAGCCTCATTTCTCTTAATTCTTGTACTTCTATTGGTCACTCTCTTTAATAGTATAATTTCACTCAGTAATATTTAGCGGTTTCGTAGATTTCTTTATTGTTTTGCATGGAGTGAAATAACTTAAAACAAGAACAACACTTTTCGGTTTGCTTCTACTTTTGGCCTTGGCATGCCTGTTCCATTTTTTCCCTTAGAATGGTACAATCATAATCTGTTGAGTTGTTCTCAAAGGTTGCTGTTACGTTCTGAAGCGCTCATGTATTTTTCCCTCTTGAGAGCTAATAGGGAACTGTCTTCTCCAGTTTCACCTATGGTAATGTTTCCATAGCAATCCAAAGCTCTGTTTTGATCATCAAAGAAGCGTCGATACTATTTGATCATTAATTAACGCTCTTAAAGCCCGTCCTTCGAATTAAATATCTGTTACCCGACACTATCAAAAACACTTCTAATTATAAAAGCGTTAGCGAATGTCTGATGTAATCAATCCGTACGAATAATCGGTATTTTTTTTTTTGGTGTTATACTTTTGGTAATTAAGCAGCCTAAAAAGCTATACCAATCGGAGTAAAATGCTTCATATAAAACGTTAGTCTAAAGATGTTTGAAAGATAATATTTGCGCTTTTCTGAGAATGTTAATTTATATAGTTTTTTTTTTAAATTTTCGCAAGACATGAGCCGTGCAGTGAACTGGTTCAAAGCCGTCTCGCGGTTTTAAAATAAGTTACAGATTAGATGAAATGTCGTAAATATTTTACTACTACATCACTATTTACATAAAGTATATTCTAACAACTTATCTCTTTTTATTTCCATTAGTCATACTTTTACAAAGAAGAACCAACATTCTATATCTAGCGATTCGATTCCTACACATTTCCTTGGTAAGTTGGATGTTTCGCTCCAACAACTTCTCATTTTCGAAAGAAACTCTAGATGCTTCCTCGATCTCAACAATATAAAAAACTTCTAGTCAAAACTATGAGAGTATCAATTTTAAACGCGACCAGAAGCCTTCTACCTTGAATGATTCCTGAGCAATGTATTTAGTCAACAACTCTAAGAAAGGTTATCTCAGAGTAAATGTTTTGGGTTCTTGTTTAGAAAACCACACAATATAATAAAAAAAAAACAGATATGAGAGGAAAAATGTAAGTATATTGAATAAAATATATACAACCTGTACATGCTGAGTAGATTCAGGAATACTTGTTAGTAGGAATCAAATATATACAAGAATTAAGTCCGGGTAATAGTCTATATTCTTGGTGACCAACGAGCGGTGGTTCAACTGCTCTGACAAACACCAACTCTAACAACAACAACTCAACAGAAAACTACAACCAAACTGTTCTGTGAAGGAAGGATTATTCGTAACCCATGGAAGAGTCCATAGAATGTGCAAAAACGGGTGACACATCAACAGTTAATACTCTCTTTTGTTTCTTTTCTAACCTTCAAACCATTTAATTTCTCAAAACTAGCTTTCGCTCATCTTACATATTTAATTACAGTAATCCTGAAACGTAACGTTTGTCTCACGTTTTCGCGTGTTAAATATGATGATACCAGGTCTTTCTAAACTTTGCTTTGTTCAAAATCCTTGCTGGAAGTAAAGAATTCAACTCATCACACACCACGAAAAATTTTAACTAGTCATAAGCAAGGATTTTACAATTTGAATTCCGACACTTTGTAAAACCGTAACTTAGAATTGTTTTCATTTTTATATAAAGAATTTCGTGGTAATTATTTTGCTGGTCTTAGATCTATGGTACCAAATTTTATTAATTTACGCAGTATTAGTTTGGCAAGGTCTCATTATTTTACAGTTGAAATTGCTAGATGTAACCGTAGGTTCTATGCTATCAGTTTCCTGTCTCACTCTTCCGGTTGTGGATATCATTTCCGACTTTTTGCTTTCAAATCAAATTTGATATTTCAAACAGTAATTGCGATGTCAATCGTTTTTCATTTTCTTCTTATTTCTTCTTCTTTTATTAATACCTATCCTTAGTAATCTTTATATTATCTCGGACTCAATAACTTTCTTGCGTATTAGAGGCTTTTTATTCCTTTGAGTGAGATGACTACAAATTTACAAAAAAGATTATTTGTTCCAATATAGAACGCATATCTATGGGCCGAAAAGCGATATTAAGATCGAAAATTACATTATAAATTGTGTATATTGTGAGTAAAAACTTCATTTAACTGAACCTAATAAAGTAAAATCTAATTACCAATATACAGTCAATATCGATGGACAATATATCGTGTAAATTATGCAAAAAATGAAAATAACAGTTTAACCAATATATATAGTCTTCTGCCGACAGATCTATTTCGCTGTATCACAGCTCATCAGCACGGTGAGACATCCGATTGTTTTAAACCCAGGATTGAAATCCGACCGATATGGCGTCAGTCGACGATACTGCCTCTGAGCTATGGGCGCTCAGTAGAATGAGGCAGACTTTTAGCATATGATGCGTCATACGCCAGTAGCTCTAATTCATTACTGAATGAGCAATTTATTTTTAATCATCTCACCCCAAGCAAGGCATTCCACTGCCACTATTGCGCATGGGGCTACATAGGGGAAGGTAAAGAGAAGGAGTAGTTAGACATAGGGAATGTCAGGAGGAAGGTGACAGATGAGTAAGGATACCGAGGATGTGTGTTGGGCAGATGGGAAGAGTGTTTGATAGAATGGGAGCAGGTTAGTGTGCTAGGAGGTGTCTATTGACCTTACATTTAAACTCCTGGAAATTGTAGCCGTCGGCGAAGCAATCGTGTGGAAGTGAATTCCACAGTCTGGAAGTGCGAGGAAAGAAACAGTTGGAGTAGAAGTTGGATTTTATCGGTTTCACTGTAAAAGGGTGGGATCTTGTTGCTACTCTAGTATCTCGTACAAATTCGTATTTAGGGAGCACCAGTGATCAATGTTCATCGAAGCAGAAGCCATGAAAGTATTTATAGAAGAGACACAGGGAAGCCACGTCGCGCCGGTGAGAGAGAGACTGCAGGCGGTCTGCCAAGTCGGTATCTATCACATTACAGACCCTCCTCTGAACCATATCGAGAAGCCCGAGGAGAATAGCAGGGACACCCGACCAGATATGGCAGCAGTATTCAATGCACGGGCGGATGGTAGATTTATAAAGACGGAAAAAACTTCCGGGCCCTACACAGAGAACCGACTATCATAGCGGCGGATTTAGCAATGGATTCGATATAGTCATTCCATTTGAGGTCCGCTGAAAGTGTGAGACCAAGGAGGCGTAATGTTTTACTCTCTGGGAGGCAAGCCTGGTCCATGTTAATGGGAGGTAGGTGAGATTGTCGATGATGGTTAATTGAGAGTAGCTTCGTTTTAGAAGCATTAAAATTTACTAGCCATTTCTTACCCCAGTCCAATATGGATTAGAGGTCACTTTCAGTCTCGGCTGCGAGGTTAGCTTTGACGCCTACACCAGATTTTTGTAGGTGGCGAGAGTAAACTGTGGTGTCATCGGCGTACAAACCTATTTGGGCTCTTATGGAATCAGGGAGATCATTAATGTATATCAGGAAGATTGTAGGACCTAAGATGAGCCTTGGGGGACACCTGCGTTTGTATGGTAGTTCTGGGAGGCATGTCCGTTTAATACCACCTTCATTGTGCGGTTAGAGAGGAATGACTGGATTAGTTGAAACAAATATCCAGTTATACCATAGCTCCGCAGTTTACATAGAAGGCCAGCATGTCAAACTCTGTCGAACGCCTTAGATATATCCAAAAATACCGGGAATGTTGAGCATCTCGACTTGGATCATAACAAAAGAGAAAGCCGGGTACAGGCTAGAAAGAACATTCATTCTCATTAACTAGGTACACAAAAGAAAGCTACCTTAACCAGAGAGGGTTCCAAAGGAATCCACCCCGATATAACCAGCAGATATAAAAGAGAAAATCAACACTAGCCCCGTTCACACGGACCAGGCTCGCCATATTTCCACACCTTTTGGTGAAGTCTGTCGAAGTCAAACGTTTCCAATCAGTTCTAATCCTTATTTTGAGCTGAGATCCCAACAGAGTCTCGGCAACTAATTGCAAACGATTTTCAAGATCTTAACCAAAATCCTTAACTCTGTGTTTAGCAGAGTTATGGGCCGGTAACCCTCTAACACCTTCCCCACAAACTTACCTTTTCTCAACAGCCTAATCACACACCCGGTGAACCGGTTGGGGATGGAACATTGCCGGAACCAGTTGTTGAACACGACAGTCAAAATTGGGACAAAGATGTGCGACAGCCTCACGTACAATTCATAGGGCAAACCATCGAGACCAGGAGATTTGCCTCTGCCGACCTTCTTCAAAGCCACGTAGACTTCGCCCTGCCTAACCTCTCTCTCGCAGCTCGCTGCATCAGCCGGTAAAAGCCGGAGGAATCAGCCAAATAGCTGCGAAACTCCTCCATCATGGAAACCAGACTGCTTAGTAAATTGGATCTCGAAATGCCGCCGAAACGCCTCGCACATGTCGTCAGTCGACCGAAGAGTATGTCCCTCTGAGTTGCGAACCTCTCGAATGTACCGGTCGCCGCCTCGGCGAATCTCTTCCTTGCGCAGTTCTGTGCCCATGTTCACAGCTTCGGAAGACATCTTGCTTAACCTATGTCTAATTACCTGGCCCATGTAACAATCGCTATTCGACCGCTCCACCTAAAACTATTCTTAAGGTTCTACCACCACTTATTCCCAATGACTCCTCCCAGTTAACGCCTGTTGCACTAAGTTAATTAGCTGGCACCGGAAGTCCCGCCTGTTGAAATTCTAGTAATCAGCCCTTCTAGGCCTATTTTCTAAATCTACCCGAGCACAAACAAGTTTGTGGTCCGAGTAGCCTAACCAGTGAAACGTGGGACAATCTAAAAGATCTATGTCGGCTTCCCGAACTAATATTCTATCCTGATAACTAGCTACTTTTGTAGAAGGCCAACTATTAACCAACGTCCACATTCTCCCACCCTTGTGATCGACCCGGTATCTATCGACGAGCCCAATCTCTTCGATGAAATCGACCAAGCTACGATCAGGTGCCTTCCCGCTAGCTCCCCGCCCTCTATCCAGCTTGGGGTCCAGGGTGGCATTCCAGTCGCCCACTATGAGGAGTCGCGTTGAATTCATCAGGAAGGACTCCAACCTCCGAAAAAACGAGACGCGCTCCTCCTGCTCGTTGGGCGCATAAGCCGCAACTAGTCACTACAGTTTTTCACTGCAATATCGCCCACGATCAGCTGCCCCTTCGCACCGACATGGACAAAATCCAACTTCGCGTCTTAACCTAGCAAAGAAACTTCTCTGGCCAGCCGGTTCCCATATGCTGAATAGACGACAAAGTCGTTAGACAGCACACAGGCATCGGCCTTGCAAACAAAGTGAGTCTCTTGGATCACCTTTTCCCCTTTCGCACCACTTCCACGCCGAAGGACAAGAGGTCCCGAAGCAGGCGGGCAGCCTTACTCCGATCCCTAAGTCCCTTTGCATTCAAACTGGCTAACTTAATTGATATCGTTTAGACCTGAAATATAAGCGAAAAAATATTTCTGGTCATTTACAGAGCGGAAATCAATGGCATTAGGGACCTCGACGGATTGTCCCAGGTTTACACAACCAATATCAGACATAATACATCCATCCTGGAAAATCCCGCCGACGTCCATGTAGTATGTTAGTTTTAAGGCACTGTAAAGAGAGGGGTGGAGAATTACAGGTACCCTACCAGAACAAAAATGAGACAATTTCTGCAGATATTTAGTACCCGTCTCGACCATTTTTGTTTTTGGAAATACCTCTACGGCTTCCTGAACATGATCCCAGACTTTTAAGTTATCCCCGGTGTTTCTAATTAGTGTAAGCACCCTGGGAACGTCTGGGAAATTTGCCGTATCCTCGACTGATTTTCCATCTATTGATGTTAGCTTGAATAGAGGATTTATAATGTTTTCTCCTGGGAGGAAATATCCCTTTCTAAGGCCTGCCTGTCTATTTTACAAATGTTTTCACTTGTGAAAAGGTTTCTTTTATTCATTTTTTTTTCTTTTAGAGGGGGTTTCTCCAGCTTGGGAGAGGGTTTGTTTGTTTGAGGGGATGGTGTCTCTGGTTGTGGGGAGGGTGTCTCTGGTTAAGGGAAGTGTGTGGGGGAAGGAGATGAAAAGGATCTTACCGGGGAGACGGAATGGCTCCCCCCTCCCACAATATTTTGGTGGGTTGCAGGCGATGCAGGGGCAGATTGGGACCTGGGAGTGTCCACGATTCATTCTGCCCTGCCTCGTTCAATGAGTTCCTTTTTTCCTTTTTTAGTCGTCGTTTTTTTCCTCCTCTTCTCGTCCCCTTTTCAAGAATGATGAGCGTGGGGGAGGCATTTCTTGACACTCCATCTCTTTTTTTTGTGTGTGTCTTGCTTCTGTTGCATTTGATGTTGTTGCTTTTTTTGCAGTTGTTGCAGCTGAAGTTTCTCCGGAGACTTCTTTCTCGTCTTTGTTGGGGAATCACCTTTTTCCCCTTTCTCACCACTTCCGTCCACTCATTAGCTTGGTCGGCCTTTTTTAACTCGGCCACCGATGTATTTTTCACCGTTGATGATGCTGGTGGAATTTTTTCTTTAGCAGGTTTCCTGCCGGGGCACATTTTGTATATATGCCCCGCCGTTTCGCACGCCCAACAATGTGGAGTCGGAAAATATTTCCACAAGAGAGAAGTGCACGAAGAAAAAAATTTAGCATAGAATTTACAGCTACATCTACACAACTCAACTGTAAATCAACGAGATCTCGACGTCAGTACTAAGCTTAAATTAAAAAAAAAATTGAGGTACTATACTGAAAATTTCTTCCGAAATATTAACGTGAAAATATTCATAGAAAGGGTAGAGGAAGGTAACCTTACGGCATTGTGAAATGGAATGAAGCTGAGATGTCAAACCAGAGGCAATAATATTACAGATTATTATTTGGATTTTTTTCAAAGAAACTCTAGATAAATAGACCATCGCATCTTTTGATTAAAACCAGACATTCCTTGCAGTTAATTGACATAGTTATCCAGAAACGTACTTGAATGCTGAATATTTGACTTGCTACTATTAAATATTGAGGAAAACACGTTTTAACAGTTGTCTAAACAACTCACACTAATGACAAAGATTTAATAACACCGAAAATGTTTGTTGTTGACCATACAACAGATAATACACAGGATATCTATGCTTGCATGATAGTTCAAATTATTAACCAAGAAAAATCCACTTAAAATTAAAATGGCGCTTAATTTCTTCTTACAAATTCGTAAAGAAAACTTGACAAAAGAACATTTCCAAATAATAATTAAAGATGAGCCGTTCTGTTCTCTTTTGATTCAATTAATATTTCAGATTTAGAACTATGCTACAGTGGTTTTTATTGTTTAAGATTGATGAGTCGAAGGCTCAGTTATAGATGCCAACGACATTAATTAAATTAAATAATTAAAGATGAGCCGTTCTGTTCTCTTTTAATTTAATTAATATTTCAGATTTAGAACTATGCTATAGTGGTTTTAATTGTTTAAAATAGATGAGTCGAAGGCTCAGTTATAGATGCCAACGACATAACATCTAGATTAAAACATTATTAAAAGATCAATAAAAGCGTCATATACATACGAAAGAAATAAGAACCGACTGGTTGTAATGTTCTCATTTAAACAACAGAAATTATAATAAAATAATACATGATGTAGCTTAAATTAATATATTAGCATTTTTAAAAAGAAATGTGAATATAAAAATGCTAACCGAAAGTAATAAGACATATAGTTGGGTTGTTTTCTAAATACAGATGAGGAAATTGTGCATAGAAATGAAAGTTGCTTTGAGAAGAGCAAAGATATTTGGTCAAACATAGAAGCACCAAAGGAAATATTACACGCATGAATAGCAGTGACATTTCGTTCCGAATTATTTACTTCTAGCAACAACGTTAAAGGTGTAACGAATCATTTAAAGAGTGTGATACACGACAAGACCTGCAGAAGGTTTTAGAGACTTGAGGCCATAAACCATGTTGAATAATTCTGGTTGCAGGCAAATAAATTTCTCGTCGCTGGATATAGAATATCTTTGAAGTGCTATGTCCTCACGAAAAGTAAAATTAGAAGACAGTTTCTCAAGAAAAATCTGATGTTTGTTTACATTTGTAAGAGTGTTGACGTGATAAATTTTCTGCATATATTCAATTATATATATATATATATATATATATATACACGATTAAAGAAAAATTGAAAACTTAGCCGATATATTTTAGTGTTAGACAGAAATAATCAAAGAAAATGTGTGAATTTTTATTTAAAATCAAACAAGTGTACACAGAAGTAAAAGTGTTGTTAAATTTTTACTATTTTTAAGTGTAGGAATGCTCATAACTAACTGAAAATAAAACCAAATTATGGATGACGCATAGTGATGTAATTTAATGTCAAAAAAATAAAAGCAATTTTTTTATTGCTGTTGTGGACATTTTCATAATGCAATTATTGTTTATTTTATTTTTGTTTGAGAAATTAATTTATGCATTACATATTCTAAATGTTTTCCTACCCTATGAACATTATTTTTATTTTGTATAAGCGTTTCAGACCAAGTAAGGCAGTACTACCTCTGTTGACAAACGGGTTACAGAAGAGGAGAGCAAAACAAAAAGGAACAAGGTAAAGAACTGTCGGAGAAACGATAACAGAAAGATGAGAATCAAGGAGATAAAAGATGGCAATTGACGTTGCACTTAGTGTTTTGGAGATTGTAGCTATCAGGGAAGCAACTATCTGGAAAAGATTTCAAAAGACGGAATGTTCCAGAAAAGAAACTGACGGATAGAAGTGGGGGTTATATTTGACTGTTTTGACTGTAGATAGGTGGGGCATAGTTTTCAGTCTACTAGCTCAAGTGAATTCGAGTAGACGGAGCCTCAGGGAGATAAGTGTTTCAGAGCAAATGCCGTAAAAATATTTGTAGAATAGACAGAGAGAAGCAATCTCCCTTAGGTGTGAAAGTGACCTAAGTCCAGCTGCCGAATCGGAATCGATTTCATTGCAGATACTATTTCGAAATAATGTAAGAAATCGCCTTTTTACTGTGTGCATTTAACATTCACAGTGAAGCCACCGAAATGGAACTAGATGTCATACCAAGATTTATTTTTGGTTAGGCACAACACTAACAAAATCTGATATGTAGATGACACCTTTTTGATAGTAGACACAGAAAAAAAAATAAAACTCCAAGACAAGGTAATATAGAAAGCAGGAACCGAATATAATCATCTACCATCTAATGTACGACCACATAATGTAAAGCTTTCAGAAGGAGAAAAGGTATAAAATTCGTACCAATTTAAAATCATTAATTTCTGATGAAAGGCCGAGGACGGTCTGAAATATCAAATGTAATAATCGAAATAAATAAATACTGTCAGAAAAATACATTTTTATACTTACAACTTTTTAGTAGTTTGTCCTATATATATATATATATATATATATATATATATAGAGAGAGAGAGAGAGAGAGAGGGAAAGGTCATGATTTTTTCCAGGGAAGTGGTATACAGTTTATGTTTCTAAAGTAAAGGATTTTTGTCAAGTAGCTTGGTTTTATCAACTTCAGAAAATATTTATTTTCACATAATTGTGTAGACATTACATTTATTTATTAAACAGTATTTTATTTACTTTCGTTTACCGGCATGGATATTTGAGAAATATGAGTGAAAACTCTAGCAGGATTCGAAGCCGCGTCGCTCTAGGAAAAAAGGAAACTTTCATAAAACCGATGGAACCGAAATAGTCACGAAACAGACTTGAGGATCAAGGGATCTGAAACATATCTTCAAGCGAAATATCTCTTGTATTGAATTCCTCGAAACCTTCTTATCAGCTCAGTTTTGTATCCAAGCTTAAAGTAATTTTCAGGTAATGAATTTTAATTTAATAATGCGACACACTTTTACAATCACAAACGTTATTTTTAGTTGGCATTCATATTTGATAAGTAAATGAAGCGTCTACCAAAACAAGTAAAACTAAATAAAAATATATACATATATAAGTCTAAATCCAAGGACCTAATGGAACTATGCTGGGCGGACCTTAGTTTTAGTTTATTGGTGTGAGCTCGTCATCTGGCATGGAAAACAACAATCTGAACAAGGCCAGTAAGTTCAAAGCTTCAGTCGCGATGACGAGCAGAACCATCAAGGGTCGTTTCCCAATTTCCCTTAATAACATTTTGTCAACCCGTGGTATGATTGTCAGGCACTTTCCAAAGTCACTGCAGGCCAGAACGATATCATCAAGAAGTACCTTCCTGACAAATCTTCCATGGTGCGATTTGAACCCGGATTTCATGATCAGAAATCGAACATTCCAACCAACTGGCCACATTATTATTATTATTATTATTATTATATATATATATATATATATATATATATATATATATAATCAAGCCATCGGGCTCAATGAAAATAGAATTATTTATTTACGAGGCCGATATGTATTTATTTATTTTATTTTACATATAAGAAATTATAAATTTAAGATCGTTTCAGCGAATTGATTTTATTTCATTGCCGATGTTTAATGTTATGAAAAAATTCGTTTGTTAAAAGTTATACAGAGATTCCCGATAGCGAAATTAAAATTATTTTAGCTGCTAGAAAATCAGTCCTAACCTCTGACTATTCTAACTGGATCAAAGACACTTACGATAAATTTGATGTCCCTTTGTGAACATATCAGTCAGCTCATGTCGCTGATTTAGCAGCTATGTATATACTAGATATCAAATAGTATTGTAGACCATAAACAAATTGAATATACTGTTCATCATTAATAGCAGTGGGCATTTAACTAATAGAATCCATAAGAAAATTAGTAGGGCCTTTAAATTTCTATGTTTCAAAATTGAAGTTTCTTTTCCTCTAAAAATAGTTAACTATTTAAACGTCACCGTTACTTTTAATGGCGGTTCCTACCAACCTTATTTCAAAGGATATGATACTCCTCGTTCTATTAATGTCAATTAAAGCCGCCCTCATTATATTATAAGGCAAATACCGAA